>JABUQX010041772.1:5000-45000 GCA_015478945.1 Trachelipus rathkii
CTCTCTCTCTCTCTCTCTCTCTCTCTCTCTCTCTCTCTCTCTCTCTCTCTCTTTCTTTCTCTCTCTCTGCGTATGTATGTGTGCTTGTGTATGAGCTATGATCTTAAAGCCCAAATGTTGGCGGCCGTGTTGCCAACAAAAATCAGTTATTTAAGTGAGATTTTATAGTGACAAAATATTCATTAATTATACATTAAAATTTTCCCTTGGAGTCAAATATTTTACCTAAATTACCTGCAAATAAATCATAATTTTTATTTATTGTGGATGGTAAGAATATACAACGAAAGGGTACTATATATATTATTTTCTTATTCCCATTATTCAACTTTTTCGCTCTTAATATTTTAACAAACAGTATTCTATCCTGTCATAATTCTCTGGGTCGGTGGAATAACTATTCAAATGGATCTATTCTCCACACGCTTGTCAATTAACTGTCTCTAGAACATAGAAAAGTACATCGTGAATTATCTTAGAGTGAACATCTCTAGAGAAGTTTCCACTAAGAGTTACTTCTCATCATGTGGCTGGGCTCTGACATTTACAAAAGATCTTACACATTGTTTATAATCATTAAATTTATTGCAAAAAATTCAAAGATACTTTACAAGTGTCTTTTATACGCGCTCTGTTATGGTTTTGAGGATTCGTGGTTGTATCTTCCGGTAAAGCCAGTTAAAGAATCTGACTCAGTCCGCTCGGAGTTAAGGGTTCTAGCTGAAATTCTAAAGTATAACATTTCCTCACTGCAATGCTTTGGACTGCTATCACTCTGCGAAGGTGCTATTGGTGAACTTTTTTCCATATGAATTTCACCGCCACTAGAGTAGGAGATTTTCGGAAGTTGTAAATCTATTTGATTCCAATGGATCAATTCTCATTCTTCGTGGTGGTCTGTTCACATCTCTTTTATGGAAAGTAAGTCACTATACTTTAAAAATACAAGTGGATTCTTTTATATACTTGGACTGGTGAGTGCGATAAATTAGTGAGATGAATGGTTTTTACGCCCGGAGCAGTTATGAGGTGTTTTTAGTCTTATCATAGTAAAATATGACTCAATATAGGGAATTTACACTTCTGATTCTTTAATTGAGTATATATAAATGTCTTCTTATATTAAGTGTAATCGGTGAGAGGGATTATGGCGTCTAAGCGCGAGATGAGTTAGGTCCGGTCTAAAACATCCACTCGTGGCAATTGGGCGGTGCATTTCTTTTCTTGCATATAGGGTTTTGTTGCTTTCAAACTTTCCATTTATTTAGCGGGATTATTTTGGTGTGGCTGCGTAATTACTTGTGGAACTGTCTGCCCGGCGGGGTCATGGGTGATACTTCTCTCTCTATCCTATTGAATATATCCTAGCAACAAGGTATAAAGATCGTATTAAAATCTCTAACAAAATTTAATTTTTTACTAAATAAGTGTTACAACCAATCTTTATCAAAAGTCATAACTTTTTTATCTTATAATACCAAACCATTCTTGAACTATGGAATTGATTATACTATTCTTCATTCAAGCTGGTACTCCTTAACTTTCGTTATCGAATAGTTACATAATCATTCCTATATGAATACTAATGATAATAAACGTGTGACCATTTAGCAAAATTTTCTTCGGGTCTTCAGTAAATCACGAACAACAACTATCTTATTCAAATACTTCAAACCTTGGCTCACGTATTTCTTTAATCCAACAATTAATACTCTTTTCGTCCGTCAGTTTCAACTAACACTAATAGCTTTCAACAAATACGTTTCATCTTCTTTTAACATTAATCTTTAATATTATAATTTCATACCAAACTGGGCCCATTTATAAGTAAATTAATTCTTCTTTAACAATAATCACCTACAACCTTATAACGTGTTACGCTACGTAATCGAAATTAAACTTAGTTTTCCATTATAACAAGAAAGATTATTCTAATTTTAAGTACTAAATTACCACAATCCAACGCCTCTTTATATCTCCCCGAAAGAAATACCCAAGGGGATTGTTGCCCCTTGATACAGTGTGGGTTCGGTTTGAGGAATTCTGAGAGGGGAGGTCACCTTTCGAAGGGTGGGTTTAATATAGCGGTTCTCGTTGTAGGTCGTGGTTACTATAAAGACTTCCTAAAAACATTAATGTCAACAAATTGAATATGACCTCCCTCTCTCAGATTCCCCAACCCTTTCTGCAAGTGGGTGCAATCCCTTATGGTTATTCTTCATCGGTTAGAGGTGATTTGTGTTTGCTTTCTTAGATTACTCTTGGTTATTTATGAAAACTTTGAGTTTAATTTCGTTGTTTGGATCTATTAGAGAACGTTAGTTTTTATCGTTTATTTAAAATAAATTTATTCTATGTCATTTAGTTGGTGTAAAGTTGATATTGACTGACATACTCTTTGTTTAATTTGCAATAATTTTATGAGTTTTGCTATGTGTAAGATAATGGTGCTGGTGTTTAAGCTTGTTGATGATGTGTTAGAAAGTGAAGCTAGGTTTTAAGTTATAATATTAGGGCTGTAATATACGGCTAAGGCTGTACTATAGAGCTTATATTTTATATGTAATTATGTGACGGGTCATTTAGAGAATTCACATTTATATTTATTACTATTATATTACTTAGGACTAAAGATGTCACAACCCTGCTTACGTTTATTGAATTCTTACGGGCTCAATGTTTGTATCGTATATTTTGTATGGGTCACGGTGAGCTACGTCTGTGGCTTACTTTTATACTTTCTCTATAAGGTCTATACTACCTTAGGCTGCTATTACGCGAGTATATAAAACTCACTATTATTGGTTCATTTATTTTACTTTAACTTTTAATGTAGTTTTTGTGAGTATTTTTATTTTTTTGACTATTACTTTCTTTTTGAGTATAAGTGTGCTTGTGTTTTGGGTCTAATTATCATACTGATAAATGAATATATACTGATTAGAATACATTATTATAAACTATTACTTATCTATAATGTTTTAATTAGCTTATGGATGCCGCATTGTATTCTGCTAATTAAAGTATGATTTCGTGCATTACTACCTGTATGACCGTTTCAGAGTGATACTAAGTTATATATTATTTAATGATCGTTCTTTACCTTTATTTTATAAATAGAAGTATAACTATTATATACATGTTATAGATTATTAATACATATTAAAAAAGCTTATATAATATTACTATTAGGGTTACATATCGTTATTCTTTTTGACAGGTTCACTCTAATCCTCATGTTACGTCACTTTATTTGATACTATATCCTTAGATAGGGCTAATGCAAATTAATATCGTGAAGTTCTATGAATTTTAAAGAAATAATTGTATTGAATATTTTATTAGTGATAATCTAATTACTATTTATTTATACTTGGCAGAACTTATTATCTTTATGACTGAATATTAATCATAATAATCTTTAGTATACTTTATATTTATTTTATTTTTTTTATCCTAATGATATTACTATAGTTATATTTAGTTTCTTAGTAATATTATTTTTGTATATATAAAAATATTTTATCTAAGTATATTTCCTAACTAGATTAGTGTCATGTTATATTATTAGGATGTATTTATAAGCTACTTGTTTATAATATTTATGGTAGTGTGATATTGTGGATATGATTAATATAATATTCATATTGAAGTGTTAACTAGATTAATAATTATTCAAATATTAATATATATAGGATAGGTGAATAATCAAGAAATATAATAATAACTATATATATTATTATATATAATTTGATAATAAATAATAAATACTATATAATTATATTACCAGTGTAATTTCAATATAGATTATATCTTATACTTATTATTCTTTTAATTATTAAGTGTAAGGATTAACTGCGATGAATTACTATTTTTTCTTATTATATATAGGTATTTTAATTATAATTACATTAACATACTATAATAGGTATTAACCCTCAATCGTGACTGAAATAACAATAAAGCATGTAGATACTATGGAATGTAATAATGAAACTAATAAATATATTAATAATAATTCTAATATTATAATATTAAAGATTCTTATATTCAATATTTTAACTGGGTTTCGTCATATAAGATTTGATAAACATATTTATACCCCTTTGCACAGATCCGCCTATTCACATATTTATAAATTAAGGGATGAAATAGTTTTATAGGATAATAGCTATTATAATTAATTTATGTGTTTTATTATCACTACTTTGATATATACGATAGAGATTATTATTAGATATTAAATATTAATTTCTTGCTTCATATTTAGATTTTTTCTTAGATATCATTATAGTTATTTTAATAAAATTTAACTTTTTATGATTCAATAAATATTTTTTCAATAATATGTTCATATGTAGGTGAACCAGTGGAACGTGTCATACACCTGAGAAATTACTAGTAATAAATGACTTATTCCCTAGTTGATGCTAAGTTTTGTATATTAATTCTAAGAGGTGTATGACTAAGAATTCGGACTAAATATATTATAATATTATATAAAAATATAAATTATATTTATATATATAATATATATATATATATTTTATAGTATATAATTATATATATATATATTATATTAAATATAATATATATTTATATTATATAATATTATATATATTATATTTAAATATATATATATAATCTAGTTATATATATATAATTTATTATAATATAATTTATATATATATATATATTATAAATATATTTATTAATTAATATACTATTATATTACTAAAATTATTATATTACTAATATTATATTATATCTATTTATTGTCGTAATATATTATATTCTTATTTATATATATATATAGTTTATAAATAATAAATATCTATCTTCTATATACTTTTTAATTACTATTCTACTTAAGTGACCGGGTTCTGTGTAAGGTGGGATGTTTGATTGGTTGTCTTCATTCAATCTGTAAGTGCAACAATGTCAGGGCTACAACCCTCGTCGCAAGAAGCTATTTAGACACGTCCTTTCCGGATTCGAGTTTTAGAGAGGATTACAGGTTTCATTATGCAAAATACGGTTATAGATTATTGTAGTGTGTGTGTGTTATTCACTCTTATAGTTATATACAGTTCTTTTGTTTTGTACATAAGATTTAAAATAGAATACAAAATAGTAAACGATTTGAACATATTAATATTTGGTAACGCAAATTTGTTCGTATTTCTTTGGAGTTCCTTGATCTTATCATTATATACATTAAATTTTTCAAGTACACTCGATAGTGCGAGTTGTGTTTGAGATCACTTTCTGACTAGAGTGTGTTGTGATGTTTTTAAACTCTTGGATATATATTCTAAATAGTTTTTATTCATTTGTTTCAGCAAAAGAGTAAAAATGGTAAATTCTTTTAACGAGAAGGATATATATATCCTTGTGTTTTTGTATTTATTTACTTTTTATATTCTTTTTTCAGTATATTTGCTATGTGTGGTTTTCTTCACTTGTTCACTTTAAAATGTTTATTTGGTATTTCGGGCTGGCCTCTTCATTGAATTTCATATACGTCATACAGGTATACGTATTTATCTGTAAGCACGGGTAAGGTGCTCGCTTTATCTCTCCAAATACGCTGGTGAGCGAAGCAAACACACTTTAACCTCCAGGGACGTGTATTAGCTTTGCTATTAGAAATGTTTAAATTGCTGTAATATGTATTAAATACTTGTTCATCAGTCAATGGTATCATTGTTCAAAGCTTTTATCTTAGTTTCTTTACTTATTTATATTTATTTCTTTACTTCGATTACATAAGTTCCTTTTCTATCTGCTTCCATACTCCTTCAGCTCACGCCTCTTTTTATCTTGAAAGTTCTATAAATTTTCAACTTCAGCGTTCTCTGATTATATTTTTTGTTTCAATCTATATTCCCAATAATCCTAGTAAACTAGTTTAGATATTAAGAATTTAAAATAGTTTCTTTTTAAAGGGTTTTTTTGAGGGAATTAATAAAGTAACCTACAAATAATTATATATTGCCTTATTTAGATTTCTATAGCAAGAGGAGTAAAATCATAGATAGCAGAGCTTGCAAAAGGACAAAAATAATAAATTTCGTTTCGCACTTAAGAAACAGTATTTCAATTGAATTTGTATATTTATTATCTTTGAATATATTCTGAAGATAGTATTGATTAAATTTCTCTATGCTGAAATTATCTCCTGCTCTTTGGTAATTTATCTTTATTTACTGTTAGATAGGTTTACGCTCGGCAATTACACTTGTCCTGATATTTCTGTTTCAGTTATTCAAAGCTAATATAAATGAGATAGTTCATGTACTTGTTGTGGGATATGTAATTCGTGCGCTATTTTCACAAAAGTCAAAAAATATAGAACATTAAATCATGCACCGATTTTATCATCGTATAATTATTGGTGTCATAATTAGTATTTCTTTATATTATATTATATATATAATAAATAATATTAATACTATCTATCTATCTATCTTTCCTATAATTACTTATAATCATATATTATTATACCTATCTTTCTTATTTAGTTATGTCAACTGACTATATTAGGCTAGTTATCTCATTTACTTAATATTACTTAACTATTATTTTCATATATTATAGTACTCTTATAACATGCTTAAAACGCTCCCAGAAATGAGGTCAAAACGTTCTTCGTGAGGCACCTATCCTATATTTCTCTCAAGACTTCCTATTTCCCCTTCTTAGATCGTTCTGCTTCAAACCGACCCGCATTCTATTGGGTCTTTTCAATGGAATCTCACCGAGCTCTTCTATCCTTCTTCCTAGGCTTTTTAGTTCCTTTTTCTCTTTGGCTTTTTTTTATGTTCCTTTTGTCATCTATTATTTTATCCTGTGTTCTTCCTACTCTAAACATTCTCCTTCAATTGCCCATCCTCTTTCCTATCACAAATAATCCGCTCTTACAGTACTGTAATTTTCGAAGACGGTTCAATCACGGGAATCATATGCATCCTCATATCTCCATAATTAAATTAGACTTCACTTTCAACCTCCTCTCTTGTTTTTCTGTTTCAATTTCCTTTGGGTCTGTACTCTCTTTTCTAGTTTTGTTCCACACTTATCTACTGGCTCTCTAAAACGTAACACGGTTCTCTCGCCTTGTTTTGTATTTACATTCTAATTCGATCCGCTCCGTCTGGTGGTCTGGTCTCCATTGGTTCTCTTGCCTATTTCTAACGTTATTGTAATTTGGATTTGCTACACTTTACTTCTGATAATATTCTGCTCTACTCTTCATCTTCTCTTCAGTACGAATTCATTGATATTGGTGTTTTCTAAGTCTTCTTGGTTTTTCATAGTATATTTGTTGGTAAAAGAATAGTTTCTTACAGCTTTGTTCTTCCTTTATTTGAGATTTACGTCTTTAATTCCTCTTTTATCTTGGGTTATCTCTTCGGTACATTGATTTTCCGCGATCTATGGTGTCTTCAATTTCTCACATTCTCTATAGTATTTGGAACATTGGTGGATTTCTACTTCTCTCACCAACAATCCAATTTAACTTATTAGTGATATGGCTCCAGTCCTGTTCATCCATATCTACATGCTCTTGCTTTTTCCTCCTTATTTGTCGCTTTTAAACTAAATACTCATTCATTCTTTTTATATATAATAAATTAAATTTCTCGGTAACTATATTTATATATAAATTTACATTATATTTAATAACTAATTTTTATTAATAAATTTTTTAATAATGGGTTATTCATATGTTAAGTATAACTATATTATTAATTTGTAATTATTACTGGAGATATCATACTGGGTTATACCTATCTGTTAAGTATATTGGTTTTTTACATAATATGTATTCTTTTTGGGTGATTTAATTAATAAATACTAATATTATATTTATCAACTTTGGGGTCTAGGTTCTTAATTACCAATAGGTACCATTTTTATTTTATTCATATTATCTTATCGGATATAATATTAGGTATTATTATATTAGGATATACTCACACCTAATAGTTACCTATGAGTTGTCAAATTTTAACTATATTACTCTTGCATATATACTAGGTGGAGTGGTAACTTTTCTATAGTGGTAATATACTCATGAGGGTTAATTGGTTGGGCTAGCTTTATAGTAGCATACAATATTTAATTAATATTTGATTACGTGCATGTATAACATCATTGCGTGGCAGACTTAATTTATTTTTTTATACTATAAGAATAGTGTTTGACTTATTTATTTACTTTATTCTACGCTTAATTAAAAATTTCCTTGTAATTTGAAGTTTTGATATAATTTTCCTGATATAAACTATGTTAAGCTTACTATAGTTATATTATTATTTGTTTAGTGCATTAAGTTATATATATAAGTTATATAACTATTAATTATTTTTTATCTAATTAATTATTTATAAAAATAGTATTTACATAGTAAACTGTAGTGTTTATAAACAACTCTTAAAAGATCTGTAATATATCTATTATTCTTTCGATTAGTCTATTTTTTAAAATATATATATTTACATAATATATAATATACTAGTAATAAATACTCTAAATATATTATAGCTATTTTTATTATACTTTAGTATAGTTCTTTGATACCTTAATGATATATAAAATTTAACTTATCTACATTGTAATTTAATCTTTTATATTAATATTATATATACATATAGCTATTTTTATATTAATTTATTCTGATTCTCTATTAATAATAAATATGATACTTTATTATTTACCTAATCACTTAATAATGTATTTTATTTATAAGTCATCAAATATTATGTTATACTACGTCTAAAACTTTACAATATTATCATATAATAATAGTTACTATAAATTTTAATTCAATTTATTTGTATTATAACTTAAATATATATAGTTTATTATCTAGTACAATTATATTTATATATTATATAATCAATACTTATTTAATTAATATATAATAATATATAGTATTAATTATATATATATAACTATATATATATATTATATTATATATATAATATAATTATATATTTCTATTTTTTCTATACCGTTCAAATAATATATATATCTTATAATATCTATAATATTATAATAATATATATATATATATACTCTTTACTATATTAATATATAATATTATATATAATATTCTTCTAATATTCTAATCTATATTATTATATATTTAATTAATCTATTAATATTCATATATATATAATATATGATATTATTTATATATTATATCCTATATATAATAATTTATACTTCATATACTTAATAGTATATATATATATTATATCTATTTATAATATATTATATATTTATAATAATATATTTTATATATATATATTTATTTTATATTAATCTCTAGTATTTTTATATATAGTTATATATGTGAGTTTACTTTATTATGTATTTTTACCTTAGTTAGATCATATCATTGATTTGCTTTTGCGTTTTTTTTTGCCATTATTATTATATTGTACTAACTTTAATTAATTAATTATAACACATACACTATTACGGTCCTTTCATATATTATCTATTAATCATTCTGTGTAAGGTTTAAATATTGTGTTAATAGTATTAAAATAGTAATAATATAATTGCTAGCTACATGTAAATTTTTTTAATATTTGATATTTCACTTTCATAAATTACATGATGATCTTTGAAGAAACTTTATTATTGTTTCAATCCATATATTATTATATATTAGCTATATTATTATGTTGAGTCTTTTTTTTATTTTGTTGTTTGTAATTACTTCATTAATGCAGTACTAATTATATTCACTACTTTGGTTAATTATAGTTTATTCTCACTCTATGTTAGTCGGTATTTAGATAAATATGAATTGTATATCATTATATTATATTTATCTCTACCTAATATTGTGGATGAGGATAGGAGCCAACTTATATCGTCAGCGTGTAATTTTAATTAACTAGTATACCACAGTTTTAATAAATCTTTTTTCTATATATCGTAAGTTATATGTTTTATATAAACTAGGTCTACTCATTTGCGGTTTTTTGTATTTGTCCTTTATTTGTCATTTTATTCTTGTTTTGTTCTTTATTGTCTTTCGTTACTTTTACTAGTTCATTGTTATTACTTATTCTCGTACACTTTGCTTGTAGTATTTTTGTTCAATCGACACTATTATTTTTTTCCGTTTTCCTTATCCGAAACTGTATTTCTTATTAGTCATTTATACTTTACCTAACTACTCTCATCACTCAGATTTACTACTAGTTAGTCATAGGGTAGTGAGTTAACCTATTACGTAGTGTACGTAATATAAGTTGAAGATATTTAGTACATACTTATCCATGAATTCTGGTGTTTTTTCAATATAGTTAGATCGTTATATATTCTTTTTATGTGCATAAACGTTATGATATCTATTACTCTACTTGTGATGCTATTTTTTAGTGTATTTATGCTAACCTGTACATATTAATTCACAATTGTATCTATTTACTTGTCACTTTTAATCATGTAAATTCTGTATTATATTCTATTAATATATATATATATACTTATATATATAATAATTATTATATTAATTATTATATATTTTAACATATATATATTTATAATATATATTATATATAATACTAATTATTTATCATACTATATATAATATATAATATATATATATTCTTATAATATAATTAATAGTTATATCTTTTATGTATTAATATAATATTATATATATATTAATAATTCATATATTTATATATATATTATTGAATATTACTCTTATACAATATAAATAATATAATTTATATAATATAGCGTATAATATACGTATCTCTTTATAACTGACTATTGGTGTGTATATTATAGATAATAGATTGTTTACTTTATTAATAATACTATTTATATCTTACTATTATATTCATATAAATCTTACGGTATATATATAATTTATTTAATCTTTAAATTATAGCTTTATAGCTTTCTTCTTCTAGTATTCTATATATAGTCTTAAAGGCTCTCTTTTAAGTATCAATATTTTAATTTTGTTTAGATGATAATAGCTATAATAATTATTTTATTATCTTACATTCATAAACTATTATCTACTTATTATATTTAATTATAAAAGTATTAATAGTATTTATATAATTTAAAAGTCTTTAATATTATATGTATTATTATATTATAGTTTCACTGCTATACATTATAATGAGGTAGTCATATTTATTAATATATTTATAATGATATTTATTAGTAATATATTAATAGTATTTTTATTAAATTAATCTATAATTTATAAAATATAAGTGAATTTTATCGTTAACTTAACTTATAACCTAACTTAAGATAATTATATTATCATATTTTATATTTATTTATATGTGAATTATATTATTGTGTGATTTTTTATTATTTATTGTGGTATTACTCAGAGATTGGTAGAATAATATGGTACTATAGTGTCTGTTAAGATAAGTTAAATAATTTGAGAATAGTATTAGATGTAGGTTTTATTTATTATAATCTTCCAGTAAGATATTTGATAATTATTATAACATATAGAATATATAAGTAAATGCTATTTTATATATTTCAATAATTATATATAACCCCTAATTGTTAGTAATCAGCTAGATTATATATAATTATATTTATTTATATAGTGAGATATATATTATTACATTTATTAAATGTATACATAATTACGTAATATAGAATTATAATGTACAAATTTTTAGTAAATAGCAGATATGAATCTACTTTTTTAATAGATCGATAATATTTGTAATATTTATATATTATATTAATTATAAAATATTGTATATTGTCTAGTATAAGTTATTTTGTTTAATTCATATATTATCGTAGTAATATATATTATATTTGTTAATTGTTTTGCTTAAGGTATATTAATATAAGTAAGTTCTATTGTACTTAGCTGACTAAGCTATATAATTATAGTAGTTTTGAGATGCAGTTATTGTAAGTAATAACCCATTTATGTTATTCTACTAATTATTTATATAACGTTGGTAATATTTTTGTAAATAGTGGATTTGGAATAATTATCTAAATAATTAATGTGTATCTTTATATATATAATCAATAAATTTTATATATATTTATTATAATTTATATTTAAATACTATATACTCTTAGTTTGCCTCAGGGGGGTACTGTACCAACTATGTGATGAATTAATTTCTATTTATTATTTGTGATATACATTTTATAAATATTTGATAAGTTCTCACTTATAGTGTGTATGAATTGATAATCCTTTATTAATGATATTATATAGTAGATAATTCACTATATTTTTAGGTGTGCTTACTAATAATTGATTTATTATTTATATTACTGATGTTAATGTAATATTTATTATAAGTTTTAGAAGTATGCTTATATGTTTGTATGTTCATGATAATATATTCTAATATTAGATTTTAATAAATATATTATAATGAAAATAGTTATAGTGGTGAGTGTGTGATATATAAATAATTATTGATTTTTATAATATTTTTTTTATATTATCGTGAGTATTACTGTATACTTCTTGTGCCTTTGTTCAGTGTACAAGTGTGATTGATGTGTACTGTATTGGTGAAGATTAAGTAGGTGCATTTATGAGTGGGCTTTGGACGTAGTCTTGTCTTTGTGGAATCAAAAATACTTATTGGTGACAATTGTTCGGAAACGAGATAATTTGTATTTATCTTTATTATTATTTATTTGGGGACAATCACTATGACAAAAGCAGGGGTGTGATTATAGTAGATGGTTGCTTTCTTTATTTGTGAGAATCCCTTTCTGGTTAATCTGGGCTACAGAATTTTATAAGTAATTTTAGGGATTAAGGGGGGTTTAAAATTGATAGATTTTAGAGTAAGGTTGTGGGCAGGTGGAAAAGGTGTTTTAGAATGAAAATGAATAACAATGAAATAAGAGTGTCAGTTTAGGAGGTGGCTCCTTATATTTATTTTATGGCACGATGAATTAAAGTTATTTTATTTTTGTGTGGTGATTTTATTGATGAGAGTTTTGAGAGATATTTGGTGGCAAGGTTTTTTGCATATTGGTGTTGTGGTTTAAATAGGTAGGATTATGAAAGGTTTTTCAAATTGTATTAATTAATAAGTGATCTGGTATTTGTTTAAGATTGAGATGGGAGAGGTCTAGCATAATTGGTAGGTGAAGTTATTATGATTTAAGGTGGGGGTGAGTACTAAGGAATAAAATTATAGTGGGTGTTTGGGAGTATATATTAAAAATGATTTATTCTTAAAGGATATAAGTTTGAATGAAAACGGGAATAAACGGGAATTCGGCCATAACAGTTAGCGAGAAGTTAAAATATTCGCCGTTTTCAAAACTCCCAAGATACTTGACCCTCAAAAAGTACTTTAATTTAATAAATACTTGTTATGGTTGTAAAGGGGATCTTAGGTTCTTGAGTGTTTTTAATCTTATTGGATTTTTCATATGGAATGGTTTAAGGGTCTGATTCGGAACTGAAATTAGACCTGTTAATTTTTTTGTTTTTTATGTTTTAGGGTTCGTAATAAGTGAACATATAATAGATTCTAGATCAACGGGCTTAACTATATTGGTTTCTAAAGGAGGTTACAATATATGCTGTGTTCAGTGTTCTAGATGGGGGAAATTTTAGGGGGGTGTTAGGTGAATGAGGAGAGAACCTGATTAAATGAGGAGATGGGAAACTAATAAGAGGTAAATTGTGTGCGTCTTGGGTGGAGCCATACAGCGGAAGAGGGTGTTAATAACAAAGTTATGATTTCAGTACAATACGCACAGTAAGAACAATTGTAGATGGTTTTATTGTCTAATTATGGTAAGGAAATTGAGAATAGTAATCTAGTATAATTATGTTCATTGACAAAAAAACGCAGATTGCTATTGGGGTGGGAATGTGGCTGGCGGAAAATTAACTTGTTTTTGGGAAAACCGACGGAAAAAAGTGGATTTTTTCGAGTGTCATGTGAGGAATATGCTTTTTGAACAATTTAGTTCTTTTAATGTGAGTTTTTTGGCAAGATTAGATAGCTAGACTAGAAACTATGTGCGTGAAAATATCTATGACGATAAAACTAATTGTTGGTTTTTGTGATTTTGGGTACGATATTGGTTTGGATGAGGCTACCTGTTGTCTTTTAGGGATCATTGAAACTTTTATAATTGGATTTATACAAATCTTTAAATAGGAGTGCTGGGTCCGTCCTCGGTCGCAGTCACTCTAGGTTAAGGCCATGGTGAATCGACGGTATTATATTATTTTATAATCCCGGGTTTGAGGGGTGTGTCTGTGTTGATTTAACTCATGTATTAGAAGTGGTGAGCGGGCTAATTAGGGGTAGTCAGAGGGTAAGACCTCTCTTTACTATTTTATTTCGTATATAGGCTTTATCTCTTCTTTCTTTTCTTTATTTTTCATAGTTTATTTATATTTCATTGTGGGCCAATTCACCTTATTCAAGTTGTTAATTTTACATAGGACGAAGAGAAAACCATACGGGTCAAGGATCCTTCTCATCGACGCACGGACGGGGTTTTAAGTAGACGGGAGCCAGTCCTGATATTTGTCAAGAGAGGTAGGTCACCAGGCGAATAGTTGATGATTGATGAAATAAATAATATTATTACTTCCAGCAGTTTTGATTTGCAGCAATAATGCAATTGGATTAAGAGTGTTGATAGTATTTGGGAGCTTGAAAAATAAAATCTTAGGACGTACATTAATGAATATTAATATTTTATAAATATTTTTATTAGGAGTAATTACATATGATAATATTTTATATATATACTAATATATGTTATTCCATCATTTTTTATAGTTGAATATCTTGATTTATTAACAAAGTATTTGTATTTATATAATATAAATAGAATATAATATATATTGTCATTATAATTCCAAGTGAGGTGTGAATTTTTTATAATATATTATTTTATTATATATTATTATATAAATAAATATATTAATATATTTACTATATTATATATATATTAATATATATTATATTAATATATATATTTTAAATATATATATATTTTTATATATTTTTTATATATTAATATATATATATATAAATTAATATATATATATATATATATAATTATATTAATATCTTATAAATATATATATTTTATATAATTATTTATATTATTACTTATATTCATTTTATACATATTTTATATATATTATATTATATTATTATAATATGTATAATATAGTTATTATTATTATATTTTAAGCTTGATTGAAGAAACTATTCTCGATTGTTATTGCAGCTTAGTATTAATTACACTATAAGATTATTTAAAAATATATTAATTACTTGAGCATTTCTTAACTTTTTTTGGATTTCTTACTATGCTTTTTAGATACGTAAAAAATAATGCATCGATTAACTGCTCGTAATTTCATAAACTTAGTGATGTGAATAGATATTATTTTATAAAATTTAATATTCAGCTCTTGGCCTAAGAAAGTGCTCGTACTGAATAACACTGTATTGATTTTATATATATATATATATTAGTACTATATGCGGAATAATTAGGGTTCACTATATAAATATCTATTTAAAGAGTTCATTAAATTAATAGTGTGAGATAATGTTCTTATTTACATAAAGATATTTCTCATTATCCTAGATTAAATGGATGTGTGATGGATATAGCGTAATTATAATATAATATATCTTTGGCTCTTTGTTTCTTCTCCCTAATCAAAATCTTGCTCTTTCTGTTGGGGATAAGGTGTTCCGCTTAGAATTATTAATTGGTAATAATTATGTGAAATGTCTCATGTTAGGATTGTTATTTCTTATGGATTTATATGTGGCGAAAACGAAAGCATTGGGTGTTTGATGGCCTTGCTTTTGATGAATGTTGGGAGACCGGTTGTGGATACTAGTTGTAACTTAGTTTGATTAGAGCCGTCGTTAGTTACCTAGTGAGGCCAGAAAGAAAAACAGTAGATCCGCATAAGAATGGCGATGGATGGACACGCTCGACAAGCGGTGATAATATCCTTCCTACAAATATGTGGTTAAAAAAATCGTCCAAATGTATATGTTTATGACATCCCTTGGTCTTATCGAAGGAGATGGGCCCGATTAAATCAATAGCCCCCCATAATAAGCGCAATACTCATCGACTATTTCTTTATGTTTTCATATATCATGCCACTTTTTGTTATTCTCGCCCTCTGCAAATCACATTTCTCGTATTAGGTATGAGAATCGTTTACGTTTTCACGCTTTGGATATCGGGGTTTCAATATTCTCTTCTAATATTATTCTCATTGATAATGTTGGTACGTTTTTATGCTAGATTCGAGTTAATATTATATTGATACCCTGTATTATTACAATCCAATATAGACTCGGATATATATTTCTCATTAGCATTCTTCTATAGAAATGAACTCAGCAATAATTCAATAAATATTCATATATATATCATCAAGTTTTGAGCCCTCTTTTACTTCAATACTTAAACAAATATCTGCTACCATCCAGATTTTTCTCTTATCAAGTTTCTCTTCTAGCAAGCGAATTAAATTGGATTTACAAATTCAGTAAAAAGAAATATGGCCCTGTAAAGGATTTGGGTTGACCATACTAGAATTACACAATTGATACTTTAAGAATCTGATTTTGATTATTTATATTTCCGGCTAGACAACAGTAAGGGGAGAGAATATTTAATGCTAAAATTACAACATCTAGGGTTTAATCAATAGTGACAATCCGTTTAGTTACTGAGTCATAGAGTACTCTCGCATAAGTCGCATCTTTCTAGGTGATATATATACGTCTGAGATTATAATATTTACTGATGACTAATATTATAGTATTAGTATTCTGAAATAATGATTGACTTGTATCAATATATTATTATTATTTATACTAGGTTAATATTATATATATAATTAGCTTAAATATATTATATTTTAATATATATAAATTTATTGATAATATATAATTGATGATAGGAGGCTAATAGTGATTTATATTGGAATGAACTATTACATTAATAGAATTTGTAACTTTGTTCTCGATACTGGTTTAAATGTAGTATTGTATTAGCTTGACAATTGGTGACGATGATGTTGAAGTAATTGATGGCAAATGCTAGATATATAATGTCACATCTCAAAATTATACAATGAGAATTTATACTAGATAGAAATGTTATTAACATTTTTAAATATATTAATATAGGTCAAGAAACTATGTTTATTTTATAAAAAAGATACAGACTCTTTTCTGTATATACACTAATTGCTTCACAAGAAAAGATCAATTTGACAAGGTTGTGTGTCGATGTAACGCTGAAAGAACGACACTTGAGTAGGATGGATGATCATAGGTCGAGTATAGACTCATATAATCGAGAAAGGGATGTTTTATGTGTAAAACTTAGTCGCGGATGGGGTATGAGATAGGAGAAATGTATAAAAGCAGGAAATTAGGTTTGCATGTTCTAAGTTTAACAGAACGGTTATGTTTGGTGAGCTACTAACATGATAAGGTTTGATTTGTTAGCATATTTTTTTTTCTTTATTATCCTAGAGAATATGGCTTAACAAGCTCTTGCGAGGTAAAGTGGTGGACGTTGATGAGATTTATCTCATTGTGTGGGAGTGGAAATAATTATGATTACACTATTGTTTTCTATGGGGCTTTAGGGTGATTTTTTTAAATGTATTTATATATAGAGGGCCTACATTTCATTTCTAATATATTTATTATTATGGGGTGGCTACTTGATTACTATTTGACTCAGTAGTAGGTAGGCACTTTCTGATTACTAATCGTGGCGGTTAGACAAATTTAAAGTATTTATATACTAATATTATATAGTGATAACTCTACCATATATAGTAACGGTAACTTATCATAATAATAATATATATTTAATTAATTTTATATTATATATTATATCATATTATTTAATATAATATCCAGTAATCTTCTTTTATCTCGTGGCACTGCTTTCACGGGTATGGTTTTTTTTATAGCACGTAGATATTATCATCAATAAGCAATAAACAAATTTACGATCTTCTCAAATTTTACGTAAAGTAGGTTTATGAATATAATTTTATTCTTTATCTATTTATTGGGACAAATTAAAATTTGATAACGCTTAATAAATAAAGATACAAAAAATTTGTATATTTTATAATTATTTAAACCAAGTGGTATAAGAAATTAATCGCATTTGAGAATTTTAAAAGCTATTTTTTTAATCACTTCATCGCGCGTGGAATTTTAATTTATATTTTATGATCGATTTCATGGAATTTTTTTTTCTAGAAATTCTTAATAAAAATCGGGTTTAAATTTTATAAAAATTAACAACTATAACTTCATATTTGTAATTTTACTATATTCGTGTCCGACATCCAGTCTGATTTCCAATTCTTTGTTATTAAAGAATATTTTTTAAATTATCGTAGACAATGAATGCTTAATAAAGATAAATGAATGACATGCTTTTTATTGTTTATTTTTTTATAATTTTTGGCATCTTTTTTTACTAGTTTCCAAGAATGTGACAGTTTTGCTTTCTCTTTTTATCTCTATTATGTAAATTATTAATTTTTAGAATTTATTATTTACAGGTTTACATATTGAAAAATAAATAATATTTTATTGAATTGAAAGTATTTTTTTTATAGAAAATTATTTTATTCTTATCATCTTATTATTTTATTTTCTTTTTATTTATTATTATATATTATATATATATATTTTTCATATATATATTTTTATATAATAATTATATAAATAATATCTATAATATTATATAATTCTTATATTTGGTTAAATGTGGAGAGTAGGGACATATTTTCCCCAATGGGAGGGGGGTAAACAACAAATGATGAAAAGAAAAAAAAGGAAAGTAAATTACAGTCCATGTCTAACGATTCCTCATGTGGGAGAGCGAACCTTAAAGGAGGGAGATTGATATGCAGGAAAGATGAATGAAAGCAAATTTGTTCCAAAAACGTGTGTGGAAAGAAGGAGGCCACGAGTAAACTTGATTCATATTTACATATTATGTGAGAGTAGGCATTTGTTTTACCAGGGGCCGAGTGGTTTGAGGAATGTGAGAGTCATTGTTGGCAGCCCGTTGTAATATTATGAAAGAGTGGGTAAATTACCTCGAGAGAAGAGATCAAGGGATTAGAAGTATTGGTAAGTTTATTAGCCTAACTTAAGCCAACCTATCAGGAGGGTGGACCGGATCACCAATGTTCTAACAGTATTTCATAAGGGGATTTAGATCTTATATAACTGAAGTTAACTGAGCAGCAAGAATTACGCCAATCGAAAGAATTAGATATTGACATTTTACGAGCGATTTGATATAGGTTCAGAAATCATTTATATGGTTCAGTTCAAGATATTTATGTTGTTACGGTGAGGGGATTAGAGCGTCGAAGGTAGAAGTTGGGAAGTGTTTAGAGGGGAGATATGAAGAAGTTGAGTTTTTAGATTGAATTTCAAAAGATGCGGTTACACCTGAGAATCGGACCATGGCAAGATTGTAACGGAAAACTGTAGACGAAGTATTGATACCAGAGGGAAGAATTGAAAGAGTGAGGATGAATTGTCAGCATAGTGAACAGAATTAAGAAGTCCAGCTAAGAAGACCGTTAAGGAAAAGTAGGAATAAGGTAGATAAAACGACATGAGGAAACAAAATAAAGAAGAGGAGAAGGGTGCTCCATACATGAGTTGAATTGGAGATGAAAGAAACTAGAAGAGTAGCCAGAAGGAATAGGAAATTCAGAAGGAGGTAGCTAGAGGTAGGATGCGTGTATCCCCTGTAGGTTGAGTTGTAAGCGTCCAAAGATCATATGTCCTAAGGGAAGAAGCCATAATATGATAATGAAATTTTATATATATATATATATATAATATTATATATAATATATATATAATTATATATAATATTATTATATATATATATATATATATATATATATAATATATAATATATTCTAATATTTATTTTTTAATAACGTGATAAATCTGATAGCGAGTGGGCACATAGAAGGTAGCGAGCAATGTTGCGCGAGTAACGGTTGGCCACTGTCTAGTACGTTTTTGCAGTTAAAAATTCTTCTTTCTGCTAATTAATTTTATCCTTTTTTATCTCTTTTCATTTTCTGTTCATATTCTTGCTGCCATTATGAGCCCTTGTTGTGAGTTCTTATTTTTCAACCACTAGCAATACTGTTTTTCGTTATGTCTTCACTTTCAGTCACAGTTGTGTTTTTTCGTTTCCTAATTTTTACCGGTTATTGGCCATGATCTGCATTCAGGAGGAAGGGTGTTAAGTGAAGAGATTATGATGTACGGGCCTGGAGAAGCGGCCAAGAGTGTTTGTTTATGCGGTAGAGAGGTATTCGTGATTCCAAAGAAATGAGTCTGGGAGAGAACTACTAGTGAAAGTTTGGGATATGTTGCTGCGAAGGAGGTGCTTGTGAACCCTCATCATGTGATATAAAGAAGTATCATTTAGCTGTGAAGCGTGTAGGTATGGAATACAACTTGCCGTAAGGCGATCTTCGCTCGGCTGCAGAGACTGGAGAGGGTCAAGATTTCGGATGAAAGATTTTCGTGGCATAGGGGACAAATGCGTGAGTCAAATTCCATCATTAGTAACCCAAGAATAAGTTAGTATCGTACCATTAGAGCAGGTTAAGGTGTTGATTGTTTTCGTGGAAATACTGGTAGGTGAGGCTGTTACTTCTTAAGAATGTTCATGATAGTGAGTGGTATTTGGAAGTTAGAGGACATTTTTCTTTGTAAACCATTCTATAGATTTCTTTATGAAGATATGCTTCGCCATAAAAGTGTATATGTAATTTGCCCTTGCATATTGCTCTGGATGGCAGGGAAACCCGATTATCGATGAAATGCTGGTTAATAAGCAAACTAGCACAGCAACCCATTCATATACACTACAGAATCGCTAGAACTTTTGGTACATTGGAAAACTACTTAATCAGAGAAATTATGTTAAACTGTTGAATGTACAAAGCCAAGGAATGAATACTAAGTGGATATAATATAATTTATCAATTGTAACCATATATCTTATGTTTGTATTTTTTTTTATTTTTTACTTAGCTCATGAAAGGTTGAGTGATATAATATATATATATATATATTATATATATATATATATATATTATTATATTACTTTACTATATATATATTATATAAATATATATATTATATATATATATAAATTAATATATATATATATTATATATTTATATTATATTATAATATATATATATTTATATAATATATAATTATTATATATATATATATATATATATAATATATATATATATAAATAAATATATTATATATATTATATATAATCAGAGATTTGTGAAGAGAATAGAGCGAGAAATAACCTGTTGGAAGAATTTCTCATACAAAGGCTTAAAGCGTTATGGAGCATGGAGCTGGAGTTTGAACCTAAGAACGTAATTGTCAGAGTTTCGGCGACTGTTTTAAAAGAAATTAGAGATGGAGACACTGGAATTGAAACTGAAATGGATGTCAGCAGAATTTGTGGCATTGGAGAGGTATTTATTATTATATTATTATTATTATTATTATATTATTATTTTTATTATTATTATTTTTATATATTTTTATTATTAAGTAGTGTCGTATATTATATTATTGAGTATTGAAGAGTATTGTCATCGTAAATTTAGTGGATAGTTGAAATTGTGGCAAATCTTAGTGCGTTGAGAGGTTTATTATTATTTATTATGATTATTATTATTATTATTATTATTTTATTATATTATTTATTTGTAGTAGTATAAATTATTATCGGAGTCATAAAACTATACATTTTATGGAGAAAATTTCAAGTTGAAAATAAAGATATTAGTGCAGAAAAATAAGATTAACTATTAAAGGTAAGGTTTTGTAGAATATTAGTGTGAAGCAAGAATTGGTTTACTATGGGAGATTAACTTTGAGATGTTGTCTGTTTTATAAAAATAATAAATGATTGGAAATGTTTGTTTTGGAAATTTCAGGTGGACGAGCTGGGGTATGGATGTTTGGTATGGAAGTTACTTGGTTAATTGTGTAATTAGAGCGCTTAGAAACATTATTTGGAAGAAGCGAAATTATGAGAGATTAAGTATGATAGTAAAGTTGTTTTGGTTTCGTGTTATAGATGCCTAGAAGGGACATATTGGGATGGTCATTTCGAAGTGGGTTTGAGTCTGATATGGTGATATGAAGATAAGGATTAATGATCATTGTATTATGTTTTTTTTTTTTTTAATTGGATTTTGAAAAACGGGTGTTTTTCTCCCGGCTGTGGTGAATTATGTAAAAAAAAAAAAAATGATTCGTCAATTAATAATTATAATAAATTTATCATTGTATTTAATATTTTTAGTGATTTGGTACTTTCATGCATGTAAATTGCCCTCATTTTAGGGGAGAAAGGTGATTTATATTAGCATAAATATGTTTTCCCATCAATTAAAGAAACGTAGTTTAGGAATAAATATATAAAATATTCCCGTCTTGCTAAGGATATAAAGTTTTCTTATTATTTTGCCATTAATGATAAATTTAACTTTTTAGCATTTTGTATATTTTTAAAAATTGTTCGTTTATATGTAGTTAGTTGTGAAGATGGTAAACATATTTAACGCCTTATCTTGTTTCTGTTTTTTAATAATTTTTAAAGGCAGCAATTCTAGTAATTATAATAGTCATTTTTAAAATCTTGTGAAGCTTTATATTATGTGTCATAAATAACATTGTACAAGTCTGTAATAATGTTTGTTTTATATAGATTAATTTTTATAAAAAGATACAAGTTAAACTCCGTACATTGTTTTAAATATTTTACAAATTTTAAAGGTAAAGGCAATGTGTATTTAACAATGTAATTATTGTTTTTTGTTTTTATTTTTGGATTAAAGGTGAGATGCTTCAAAGTTTTTTTTTTAGTATTATTACCATTTATTTAATAATATTACAAATATTCATAATATAATGTTTTGTATATCTTAATAAAATAGATTTTGTTGACCAAATTTGTAATTTGGAAAAAATTGCATGTATAGGTATATGAAACATCACTATTTGTATTTAAAATTAGAGAAATTTGAACATGTTAAGAAATATTATTACATTATGAGAGAGAGAAAGAGAGAGATTTATGACCAACACGGTGAAGAGAAGAGGAATTGCAGCAGAAAAGCGAATAAAAAGCTCCTAAATAAACTGTTATCCGGGAAGAGAGAGTCCGACTTTGCTCCAGCTAAGAGAGGTTCCAATAGGTTCCGTTGGTTCAAAAGTGAGTTTTCATATCTAAAAGAGGTTCTCCTTGCTCTAGTTCACGGCCTTTTTCGGGCTTTAAGAAGCGAGCTCTTCGCTACAAGATTCTGTCTTCGTGCAAAGAGGCAGCTTTCAGCCTACATAGAACATTCGTTTGCTGCAGCGGGGCCACATTATAGGATCATCCAACATAAGTGACGATAAACACTGATTAGTAGATCCTGATAATATATATCATGCAAGAGCGCCTACGTTCAAGATTACCTGCTAGATAGCATATCAGAGATATGTTTTAGAATAGTTATTATTTATTATTATTATATATATATAATAGGGTAATACAATAAATAACCAAAATATTATTATTACATTTACCAGTCGAAAATATTATATATATAATTTTAATTATGAATTTATTATTTGTCCCTATTAACAGAAAATGATTGATAACCATATTATTTTTTTTTGTAGTCATGAGTTAATTTTATTATAGTCAGCCTAGAGGAAGAAATTACATTGAGGTGATATCCAAGCTAAAATCTTAAAGCTTAAATCTTAAGTAGCAGATTTATTGGTATATTGAATTTGTAAAAAAATATTGATATGGTGGGTGATTTACGCAACATTATTAAGGATGGATTGTGGTTTTGGTTTGGAATTTTTAAGAAAAAGAATTGCAATTTATATATATATGTATAAATATTAATTAATATTATATTATTATATTATATTCTAGTATATATATATATAAAATATTTATTATATTGTTATTTTATTTGGCTTATGAAAATGTGAAAGAAATTGATGAGTTAGACTTATCAAAAAAAGGAGGTGAACTTTGGGAAGCAGCGTACGAGGAACCTATTTGATCGAGTGGACTTTAGTGATTATTCAGTTTTGCATAATAATTTGAATACGTAGACTTTTTTTCTAATAGGTAACAAGGATTTAGGGGTTTCTAGTCATATTACATATGTATCACCATTGCTTTTGCATTGATTGCTTTATTACTGTTTGTTTTAGTATTTGCGATCAAATTTCACCATAGCACACGATAAAAACGAGACTTCCAGTACGGAATCAGACGTTTCTTGTGATTTGCCAATGCCAAGTGTTAGAGAACCAGAAATTGTTTTTCGGGAAGAAAAAGAAATTATTCAGGATGATATTGATGATACAGATTCAACAAGTTCTGCAGAGTCCTCTTCAGGTGTCAACCATTTTGACTTTAATTCAGATGAAGAAGAGAAATCTAAGCTGCTAAAATGCAATGAATGTGATACATATCTTAGGAGTAAAGGAAACTTGAAAGTCCACATGCGACTCCATACTGGCCATACTCCTTACGATTGTAAAGAATGTGGGGAAGCATTTCCATCTTGTAATTTGTTCAAAACAGTTAATGCCTGATTTAAAATTACAAATAATGATTTTTAGGTATAAATGTTCCAAGCTCTCTCCCAACCAATATTTCATTAATTTGGGATGGTAATATTTGGGCAAAAAAAATCCCCAAAATGGTGGAGGAAGAGTTGAAGACGTTCTGGGAAAGGGCTGGGAAAGCCACGTGGAAGGTCAGAAGCTGAAGGGAAATGATCTTAGAAGATTGAAAATCAACCAAGAAAATCCACATTCAAGAATTAGTTTCAATTTTTGTTCCAAATATTTTTTACCCGTAGGTTAGAATATGTGTTTTTGAAATTTTTCACGTCTATACTAATAATATATTCTATGGTTAGCAAAGAAATTTAGGGTGGTGTCGGAGTATCTTCGATAGAACACATGTTCAAACTGAAGGAAATGATATCGTTGAAGTGATTTTCTCAGAATAATTTGCTATCAAAGAAGTATGTATATTATATAATATATAATTATTTAATATATTATATATTTATATTATATTATATATATTATCTATATATTATATTATATTATATATAATATTATTAATATATATATATATAATAATTATATTATCATAGTTAGTCAGGTCAGTGTATGTTGTTTTCATGTTTAAGCCTTAATTTTTAATTGCTATCCGACTTGAACGATCTTATTCAAATGAGGTGCGAAAATCATAGAGGGTGTATAAGAAGGTTAGTTCAAAGTCGGAGAAATAATGGTCATCGTGAAGTTGAAGGGGGATAAGAAAGGAGTGATGCACAGTGAATAAAAGGGAAAGAAATTTTTTCCACCATTTAATTAACGAAAAGGAAAATGAGTGGCCTATGCTTAATATCCTTTTTTTTTTATGGGAGAGCATTATGTGTTTTAAGATAATGAAAGAAAAATAATAAATTCTTAGTTGTTTTAAAGATGGTAAAGAAATAATGAATTTAAAAGAATCTAAAATTACTTGGTGAAAGTGTGAAGACGGATGTGGGGTATGGGATTTAGTTATTTATCTGAGGCGTGGTGGCGTATTCGGGATCAGGGAGGGCGCTGATGATCAAGGGAGTAAAATCTCCAAGATGGAGTTATTATTTAGGTGGGTTTGTCCGATTGTGTGGGTAATCAACTCACAATGGATTTTATGATGCGGGGTATCCTGATTCTTTTGTTTCTCTCTTGTCCCTTACAGGTCGTTATATTATTGTGGGTGCGAGGCTAATCGATTTGGGAAGCAAGTTTCTTCTGATGTGCTACTATACTCTTAGCATCAATTCCGAATATTTCACTTCTATTTATAGTAATGGAGTTTTTGTTCATGTTGGCTGACCATCTATATAGGTAATTTCAAACAGGAGGAGGAGAAAGAGGAGGATACCTATATAGATGTTTAGTTCCATAAGAGGCAAACGATTACTATGAAATGAGAAGATTATGAGAATATGTGGGAGGTGATGCTGAAGAGGTATGTGAGCAATCAGGGAGAATGCTTCAAGGTGAATGTGCAACAATATGAACGATGTAGAGGAAATTAGAGAAATCAAATGGAAAAAAAAAGGGTTTTCCCAGCATTAGTACATACAATTTAATTTAAAAAGGGAAAAACTCATTGGGGGGGGGGTTGAGGTTGATATAACACGATCGGCCAGGACATAATTAAACCTCTCTGAGATTGTTTTAATCCTTTATATCAGCGGTCCTGATGCGAATGCACCAGGCCCTTAGGATAGCTAATCCTATCACATCGTCTTCCAAAGTTGTCACAGTATTTTAGATTTTTCTTTAATCATTTGATTTTACCGCTTTTTAAACATAAGATATTTTATTATTTTTCTTTTCTACTGACGGTTGCATTACACAATCTTCGAAATAAAGAAAAAAAAAGGATTATTAATATAGGAGTAATTTTTTTCTTTCAGGGGATTTCTTTTGAATTTTTTCCTTTTGATTCACTGTGATGGACTCTTTTTATGCTCATTACTTCGATTACCGGTATTATTCTGATGTGAATTACCTTTGCTATACAGCCGCTTCCTGGAATTTTTCTGGACTATTGTTGGAATAAGGATTTCTGTTCAAGTTCAGATAGGAATGAAAAATTTTAAGGCTTAAACTCTCATCATGAGCGAGGGGATTTTAATATTTGTGATGCGGATATATATTTATATATATTATTATTATAATTATATTATTATAATCATAATATAATATATATATATATATATATTATATATATATCTAATATATATATATACTTATATAAAGTCATCTTCTTTTGATAGAGATTATTCTGGAGAAAATTCACTTTCAAGCGATATTCATTTCCTTTTCCAGTTTTTGAACGATGTGTGTCTATTGCGAAGATACGTCCAGACACTCATTTCTTTGCTGTCTAATAATATTATATGTATAGGAATGAAATTTCAGTATCTGACTACGTTCAAAATAGTTTGTTTAAAAAAAATAATTTTGGGCATCAAATATTTCTGTGTGTTGAGTTTAATATAAAGATCAACATACTAGCTTCTGACTCACGTGGTTTCCGCGTTTCCAGACGTTTAACTTTTAATTGGTTTAGTTGTAGAGATTTGTTTTGCAATATTGACCGAAAGGTGCAGTAGAAAGAATATGGCGGCAAATTATTTAGGACTTTAAAGAAGAATATATATGTAAAATTTGAACTATTGATTATAATTTTTTTTTAAAATGCATATATTTAAAGAGAATTATTACTTTCGTGCAATTCAATATGCATCTTTTATCTCTGAATCAATGCGTCTGATATTCCTGATCGCACCTTCTGATAGTGGAGAGACCAATGAGTGAAAGTGAAAGATTCTGAACTTTCATTGGCCTTTTTAGCGTTCCAAGTGGTTCTAAGCAGCAGTTATTCTGTCTGAATAGATGTTGTATAGCAAACTAACTATTAACTTTTAGACGAAAAAAATAAAAGGATGAAACTCAAACGTAATATAGAGGCTACCAAAGAGCAGAAAAAATGAATAATCCTTTTATGAAAAGTTAACAGAAAAAAAATTAATTGGACTAATTTATCATAATTGATGATAAATTGAGTGAATGTAACTAAACATAAGCGGTGAAGTAGAATAATACAATAGGGTAATGAGAAATAGATAGGGTAACAAGACCATAAACTGAAATCTTTTTACCTATGGTAAAAAATTTTAAATGTATAAATTTTATAGCAAATCTATTTATATATACTGATCAATGCTTGTCGTAGGTTTTAGGAGCTTATTTATTCCTTTGATATGTCTACGCATCAATTCTTAATTTCATAAGCAAATTAACTGTGGGATATATATATATTATATATATATATATATATATATTAATTATATATTTATATATATATAATATTATATATATATATATTAGTATATTATAATATATTATTATATCCAATTCTTTTTTCTTAAATCCAACAATGAGCCACCAGATCATCTTAAGTGGTAAATGATCTCGATATATAATTTTTTTTTTACAAATTCTGAATAAACTGATTTACAGTACAATTGATTAGATTTTAGCATTTATCTCAAAAATGTGCCATCATACATGATTCTTAGTCTGACTAAATAAGTGACCATCATAGTAAAAAATAATAAATGGTTATGATCATTTTAGTTAAAGAGCAAGATAAATTTTATATATATAATTATATTATTATTATTTTTCTATTGTATAAGTCTATTCATTTAATTTTGTTTATTTATTTATATGCCCTTATTTATATCTATATATATAATATATTACTATATATATTATATATATAATATATTATATATATATAATATATATTAATATATTATATAATATCTATATTTTAATATAGTATATAATGGAAGAGTGCACTGAGAGTCTTTCTTTTTTCATTCAGTGTTGTTGTCAATTGTGTAGCCCGGGTTGGGGGGAAACCGATGTTCTATGTGGGAGAGTTGGGCGTTGCAGGCGGAAGAGCTAGGAAGTTTTGTAGGCGGAAGAGTGCTTTGTAACCCGGGGTGAATAACAGAGGAGCACTCTTTGTAGGGTGTGGAAGCTAGTCTTTGTAAGCAGAGCGGGAGAACTGAGTGGGAGAGCCTCATTTGTAGCTGGAGCGAGAGGTGCTGGGAGTTTTTTTTTGCGGATAACGGTTTTTTGTAGTGTGAGGGTTGTTTATCTTGCCTTTTCCTGTGCAATATTCTCCTGTTTCTGGTCCTGTGTGTATCTTAGAAGTATCTTCTTTTTCCTTCATAGATGTACTTTCATTTATCATTTGGCACATGCAGTTAATTTTAATTAAATATTTAACTTGAAATAAAAAAAATCAGCCACGATACTGAAAGTGATTTTTTTTACAAATAATTTTACCAAATATTTATTTCAATATTTAACAATTATATGTTATGAAAATATTCTTCACGTGTTTCGTTAATAAGGAAAATACTTAGAAAAATTTGAAGGCCGATGAATTTACTCAAAATAAAACAACAATAGCTTTAGTAGAGCTGATGCTATTGAGTAATCATTATTTTATTTTATATATGTTTAAAATTAATTTACATAATTTTATTAAATAACTAATCACAAATTATTTATATGAACTGTTAAGCAATTTATTTTTAACCCAAGATAAACATAGAAAATTAATTTAGTCTTTAAAATGGGACGTATATTATATTAGGATGTGGCTTGTGCTTTTAAACTTATTACACCAGCGCTAAACAGATCCAAAGATGTTCTTATCAAATCTTTAAGAAAATTTTTATAAATGATAAAAATTGTAAATAATTAAATTATATATTATAATGCAATTAAGAAAAGTCCTTATGCGTTTTATACTGAGCTTTATATCAGCAATGGCTGATTTGTTAATTTAAGATACGTTTTTTTAATGATTAAATATTTTAGGATTTAAATCATTTCTCCTAAAAGTGGAGGCATATTTTTAATGAATTTATATACCAAATCTATAATATTTAAATACCATATACTTGTAAACATATTTAATTTAAAGAATGCACTTTTTTTTTTTTTTTATAATCACTTTTTAATATGCCAAAAAAAATGACTTTTTAACTGGATTGTCATTTTCATTCCATACGCTCCAACTAATACATGATCAGTTTTATCTATATGATAAGTGATGCAGACTTCATAACCGTTCGTATATGACCATGTAATATTGTGTCTTTTAGGGCGAGTGCTGATAAACGAACAAAACTTTACATGATTCTTTTTAATTTCATATCGGTTTCTCAATCATTGTTTTAAGTCTTAATACACAATTTAACAAGTAACTTCAATGAATAATAGGTACTGAAATTTCGATAGCAAACAATGTTCAATATGCAGTTTATTTATTTTATTATAGACCGTATTACTTATAAAATATATTTCGTAATTAAGATTATTATTAACTAATAACTATTATAGTTAATATTATTTCTGAAATATCTTTAATTTTACCTAATCTGAATTTTCTTATAAGAAGGTATAGTTTTATTATTCGATAATATATTTATACTATACATATAATATAATATAATATCAATTAATAATAATATAATAATTAATAATTAATAATTACTTTATTGGATAAGTTGGGCACATTTTATTTTCATAGTCAGAATTTCCTACCAGATTATTTTTATTCAATAATAATATTTATATATCATTATAATAATAATATAATATATTATATATAATAATAATAATAATATATATATAATATAAATATAATAGTCTCAATGGTAAGACTGCCTGGTCTTAGGTTTCAATTCGGCGTGGTATATGCCTAAAGTTGTCGTTTGACAAGTGGCGAGGATGCTGAAATTACTGTTCTAGTGTTTCATGCTGTCGGAAGCTGCGATTTGTCCTAGCTGTTGAAGCTTTTGTGACTGGTGAAATTCTCCGCCCATGTTATTGTCTTTCTATTTTTTTATATTCTGATATTATATTGTATTATATATATATATAAAATATTATAAATCACTATAAAAATGTATTTTCTTTATTTTTATTTTTATAAATAAAATTTATAAAATTATTAAAATAATAAATTCACCTTATATAATTCTTTTTATAATATTTTATATATATATACGTATAATATTATATACCTTATTATATATAATTTATTTTATATATATATATATATAATATATATATATATTATATTATATAATATTTAGCCATGAAAAAATTGATGTTAAGTAAATAACAAATACAGACTAAGGATTATTGTTTAATTTGAAATAAAGTAATGAATTTATATTCATCATAGTATTTTGTATTTTGTCTTGGCTTGGTGACCAAACGTTTAGGCATAGATTTCGTCAGTGAGGTAATGTAGTTGTGGTCCATGTTTACAAGTGTTTAGCGTTGGTAATGTATGAGTGAAGTGTCTGCTGTTTGCTAGGTGTTAGTTTATGTGACAGATTTTATCGATTAGTTGGGGTTGTTCCTGGCCAGTCAGGGAATATGGTGGCAAGCAATTAATATTGAACGTTTGTGTAGGGAGCATATTGCATATAAGAATTGTTGATGAAGTTTAGGGAAGAAATGGTCTAAACTTCAATACCCCCTATTCATTGGTAGACATTCCTTAGGAAGCGAGTGAGGCTCACTAAGTATTTCTGACAATCAAAATTATGATTGACGCTTGAAGTTAACTGATATTGGTTTTGGGATGAGCTAATGATGGAATTTGACGTCATATACGCATTTGGGTTGTCCTGATGAACTAATGTTTTATCCGAAAGCTTGAGTCTCAGTTTTGAGCAGGACGCGGGAGATGCAGGTTTTTGGAGGCAATTTGGATTGTTCATACTAGTTTCCAGGTTGATGATTCTTTTTCAGGCAGTTTGTATTGAGGTTAAGATTCTTTCGAGCACATTCATCAGGTAGTTAGTTTTTTTCCCAGACTCAGGTTTTCTTTTTGGATCAGATGTGGAGCATTCTCTAGCCTAGCAGAAACACAAGTTCTTATGTGTGCTTTATGGCGGTAACGGAGCATATTCTTTCACTTGAAACTTCCTTCTGAATGAAGATCATGGCAGATGAGACATGGTAAGAGATGAGTACGAGGAAGAAAAGTCACAGACGTGGGGAGCTGAGAAGTGAAGGAGGCAATAAGAGGAAAATAGTATTGACATGGAAAAAATAGATGACAGAGGGGTGGCGAGCGAAGATGAAAGAGAGAGTGAAAGAAGAGTGAAAGAAGAGCGGAGAAATGATGGAGATTGAGGCAGAAAGGAGAGTTTTAGGACTGGCAGAAGTTATAGAGCAGTGGATGCCAACCGTGCTCGCCGGGCACATTTGCTGCGTAAGTTTACTGTGGCTGGATCGCGTATTCAGATTAATCACGTTTATTAAAATTAAATAGTTTTTAGATTATTATATAATATATATTATATATATATAATATATATAATATTATATATATATATATATATATATTATATATTTATATATATTATATATTATTTATAATATATAATATAGAGATTTCATTGACTATGTTATTGGTTTCTGTTAGGGATATGGGGATTGTGTGGTAGCGGCTTGACATATGAGGCTTCTGAAGGTTGACAGATGTCTCCTAATACTTCTTTTGATTCTCATCGCTTTGCCTTACTCTGTCTAAGTTTTTTCAGATGTTCATTTCAGTCATGTTTGATGGAGCACCCTATTTCTCCTTTCTGTTTAATTGTGGTGTTTCATTGGTTTGTTTACTCTTTGCTGATACAAATTGTTTAAGGTAAGTGGACTTTAATTTGTTCAGCTTATTGTGTTGAGCAATTTCATTTCCTTTTTCAAATGTGTCCTCGTTGTATCTAGAGTTACTCATGTCTACATTTTCGATTCCATTTTGCGATGTGGTCGGGATTATAGTGGGCTACGATTCTTGTGAATCAATCTTTTAAACATTTTCTATATTCTAAACATTTAACTTTCTATCTTCGACGGCTTAATGCTACCTGAAACCCCACATAATATTGAACTGAAATAAAGTGAATTGGTCTTGAGACTATATAAATCGGCTGTAATATGGTCTAATAGAAGTGGTAATTCTGTTCAGATTGGGAGATTTTTCTTCCGCTCAGTACCTCAGTTAGTAGAGAGTCTATTTCGCCTGTATGGAATAGGTTAACTTTGGGGGGGATGGTTCATCTTTTGGATAGTGGTTGAGGCTAAGTTAAGAGACTAATAAACTGTCCATCTTTTTAATTCTTGATTTTTCATCTGCGTGATTGGACCATCTTTTTCTAGATTTACAACGGCAGGTGTGAGCAATTGACTCTCAATTCTCAACCATGGTGCCTCGTAAAAGAGGTGCTTTCCTCATAGTTGTGTAATTGATGCTCCAAAAAAAGGGGTTTATGTTGTGGGGCCTCTTTTTAGCTAATGTTTGTTGAACCCAAATTGCTTTCATTATTTTTTCTGGTATTCCATTCTCTCTCGTTCTCGTATACGGATTGCGTTAACATGATGGGTGAATTTAACTTTTCTTTTTGTTTTTTTGTTTTCTTCATTTTTGTTTTTGTGTTTTACCCCCTCCATTGGAAACCTGCGTGAATGGTGATCAATATTTATATATATATTATATATATTTTATTTATATATATAATATATATATATAAATATATATATATAATGTATAATATATATTATAATATATATTTATATATATATATTATAATAAATACTATATATTAATTTATATATTATTATATATATATATATATATATATTTATATTATATTCATATATAAAATTATTATTATATAATTATAAATTATATATTTTATATATATATATATATATATATTATTTAAATATATATTATATATATATTTTATTATTATTATTTATTATATATATATATATATTATATATATATATATATATAAATATAAATAATGATTTTATTAGTGGTAGTACGTCATAAGTTCAATGGAATGACTAGAAACTATATTGCTGAGAGGGATTAAGGGTTGAGGTTTATAGAGGAACTAAACAAAGATAAAGATGAAAATGATGTACATAATACATGTAGGAAAAGAGATAGAGTTGAAATTTTAATCCATTTTCCTGGAACAATGTTGATATAAAAATACCTTTAATCAGAGATGTTATCTCAAAATACCCCTTTGGTAGGACGTATTTTTGGGAGATTTGAATTCGAACTCCTAATTTGACAAAGCTGTTTCATATGAAGGAGAATACCTATTTGGTCCTTTATTTAACAAAATGGTTTTGTAGATTTTTTAATTTCTTGAATATTGTTGTTAAGGCATTAGGTGAATGAACAATATTTCATGATTAAGCATAAACATTATTAAATATAATATAATTGTTATCAGAATGGAGCGTACCAGTTCTAGAATCAGCGGATGACAGACAACGAAATTGACAGCTATGAGAACAAAGTTAAATCTTTAGTATGTCTTTCAATATACAAGATCTATATGTTCAGTAGTTTAGATAAATTATAATGCATATACAGGGTAAAATGTATTTGACAGGTACCGATCATACATGTCGATAATTTGAAATCCCCGAAGGGTAGAATTATTTGAGTATAAGATTAGAGCGAAATGGTGATTTAGATAATCTACATTTTATCATCACTAAATACTTGATCCTCTTTATAATCTTGTTATTATTATTTATTTTTCAAGCTTTAATTACTATTGTTTCTTGTAATTTTTTTTTATGCGTAAACTGTTTATCTAAGTAATTTAGAGAATTATTAAGTGCTAGTTTATATTGGTGGCAGCTCATTTGGTTTTATATTTGTGGATTTGGCCATATGTATATTTAGAGTTTCTAGAATTAAATACCAGTTAACCGCGCATATAAAACCAGGAACAATAATTTATTAATATTGAATAAGTATATCTCTAGACTTTTGGATGATATGAATGAAAATTGATATATTTATATTTCTAATTTATTCAGTGTAAGGCATTATCTTAGGTCGATGATTTTCGTATCGTCTCAGACAACCAAGTATCTGATCTACCTTCAATTCATCCAAACCAATGTGATCACCGGAGTGTTCCAACTAAAAAAATTATAATATAATTATAATCAATATTATCATTAATCAATGATTGAGACAAATTATTTTATAAATTCGCTTCCACCAATCCTTAATATTGATGAAGATTTTGGAATATGTTTCCCATAGTTTATGTTTTGATTGGGTATTTAGTGGACAATTTTCTAGGTGATAAAATAGAAGTGAAGCAATTGATTTTTCTCGTCAATGTAGTTTGAAGTCATTTAGGGAAAATATTTCATCGATGGTGAGTAGTTCGTTGAAAGTGACCAAGTTGCTTACTACGTAATTCAATAATTATTATCAGGGAATGCAGTGTTGTATATCTGGCAAGTGAGGATGCAGATATTCGGTAAGTTATATTTTTATATTCTATATATATTATATTTATATATTATATATATCTGATATATTATATATTTATATATATAGTAATATATAATATATATATATATTAATATATAATCTATATAATATTTATACCATCACCATTTTCAGCATGGTTGCAAGGTGGTGTTGGTGGGTGATAAATGTAAAAAAATTAACAATTCAGCCGATAGAAATATGGGTGAAGGGGGTTTTCAGCCATTGGCAAGAGAAGAAAATTTGATATTTCCTTCATATGAATGAGTTGAGAAAATCCAGTTACCTACTGCATTTAATTTTAAAATTTTTTTATTATTTCATTTTATTATTCTTCTACCTCCTTGAAAAGGTCCCTGCCAGTCTTTTGAGAGGGAAGGTATTGTAGGACATATTTTTCTGTTTCTTTAAATTTTATATTATTTTTCAGTGTTTTTATAGTCCATTTTGTTTAAATTAGGCATTAACGTTTATTATTAAAATATTCTTTAAAGTCGAATTTCTTAAAATTATGTAAATTAGAACATTTTTATAATTATAATATTTTAACAAGTACGTTCCTACATATAAATTATAAATTTTTTATGTTATAAATAAAATTTTAGTATTTCTCAAAAGGCTACAGGTTACTATTGTTTTTTTTCTTTATTATATTTTTTATTATTCGGTTTTTATTTTGTAAATAAAAGTTTTAAATTTTTATTGTGAATTAATATTATAATGTTTTATTATTTTTTTTTATTTATTGATATTGTTTTTATTATTATATTATTTTGATATTGTTTTATTAATATATGTAGTACAGTGGTTATTTAAGGTTCTGTATTACTTCCATATTAGATCGTTAGAAAATAGGTGGTGTAATTCTATTACTCGTTTGACCAAAGAAGAAATAGAATCCAACTATTTTAAAGTTATTGACTTATTTATATATTAATAATATTTATTTGCATCATTAATATATATTGTAATGATACTTTTATTTTTAGAAGCGACAAATAAGAGTCGTTTATATATAATTTATATATTATATATAATAGATATATATATTATATATTTATTATATATATATATATATAGTATATTATTATATATATATATATTATATATATTATATTTTATATATTATTATATATTCATATTATATTTATATATATACTATATGATATTTATTCTACGTGTATGAATAAGAGAAGTAGATGAAACTTTTGGGATGTTTAAATATTAGAGTAAGAGAACCTAAGCTTTCCTTTTATTGGTTTTTAATAGAGCTGTTCAATTCAGCAAGGCTTATTTCTGAGAGCTTCCACTAGAAGGATTCTGTAGTTTGGTTACTAATTATATAAAAAACGATGAGTACTTATGTAATTATTCTAAATCAATCTAAATTATGAAGATACAAGAATGCACTTAGCATAGTTCAAAAATTGTTATGTTATGCAGTGATCTAATTGAAAACATTTGATGTGCTGCAATTTAATTTATGTGGTTTAACATTAATAGAGGAGTGATAGAGACAAACAAATATTAAAGAATTATTAGCATATATTTATCATTAAATAATCTTTTCATTTTTTAAATGGGCAGTAAAAATTGTGCTTAAAACTTTGAATTTCCCGATCCCACTGGCACTCATAGTAGTTGGTTTAATATTTCTTCACTTTGTTCAAAATTTCTAAATCTTTATTGATTATATCAGCATCTTTTTTACTAAGCAAAAAATGAATTTTAATGATCATAGGTGATTTATCTTAATAAAGATTTAGAGAGTAAATTTTATGGGAACCCAATGGGTGAATGTGGAGGGAGATTTCTGGGAATTAATATTCGCTGAGATGAGAAGACCTTTCATTTGCCATTTTTTCAACAAGAAGGTTGCATTTGTCACCATTTTGTAGCAAAAGATAAAAATCAAATAATTCATATTTGTGATGGTTTGCCTCGGATTGGTTTAGGTCTGACAGGATCTTTTTAACTTGTTTTAAAAGCTTCTGTAATTCGTAACAATCAAAGCCTAAGATAAATATACTTATATTAATGTACATTGAATAATCTTAACTTTATGTATTAGATGACATTTAAGTCTATATAAATGTTATATTTTACATCCCTAGTAAATAATAATTTTTCTATATACCTTTGAATAATAGTTAAAGATAAATTTTAAAGCAATTAAATTAAAATTAAAAAACATTTTTACATAATATAGTTAAATTTAAAGGTTTAGACACAACCATATTATAAATATATTTATATATTATAGATATAGTATATATATATATAATATATATATTTATTTTGTGAAAATATTTATATTATATAATAAATTTACTAAATTCTACCAATAAAGTTTTAATATAGTATATATATATGTCTTTTTTAAGAAAATCTTGCTACGTTGGTGCTCAAAAAGTGTTTCAAACTGTAAGAAATATTTGTGAGGTTGTAATGATAATTCTTGGTCAAAGAAGATAATCTTGAAAGGCATGAAAAACATGTAAAAATTTCACAAATTTCCTGGAATCTCCAAAAGCATCTTCAAGAGTGTTATAAATAAGATCTCAACTGTAAATTTTATTAAAAAATTACAGACTAGAAGTTGAGTGATGATTCAAAATTAAGAAAATTTACAAGAAGATTCGAAGAGGTTGTTGAAAACTATTACCCCCACACAAATTAACTTACTGGTTTTTTAAGAAATGAAGAGATATTTACTTCTGAACTACCTTTGAACTCGTGTAATGGCAGAGTTTATGCTGGTGATGACAAAATGAATTATCAGATTTCGGATGAGAGACTGATCTCTATTAAGTCTAATCGTAATTATCTCCGTTGTTGTTTCGAATGTTGCTAAAATGTTATTCCTTATGTTAAAACTGGAATAAAATAGATTTACGAGGATTATTACAGAAAAATTATTCTGGTCAGAATAATGATAAAGATAAAATATTTTTAACAGGATTGAACAAGAGCATGTTCTGTAAATAATAAAAAAAAAAAAAAAAAAAAAAAAAAAAAAACTATATCGTGCTCAAAGAAGAATGTCTCTGAATTCATCTTGCCTTAGATTTTTGGTCCCCAAACAGTAGAAGTAAATCGTGTGGATTTTTGACATTATTGGGAAAATTGAGGTCAGCATAGTGGAAGAAAGATAAAAAATATTTCTGATCTGTAAAATGCTTTGCCTCAAGAAATGATTGGATTTCCTCAAAATGAAAAGGATTCAACAATCTGCTCTGATTCAAGAATTGATTGGATTCCACAATGGATTCAACAATCGATCAATTCAGACCTAGATTCAGAAAAGTTGTTGATATGAATAAAAAGCAGGCAAAACAAATATTTCAGTATAAATGAAGCATGAAATATTTGCAAGGATATATTTATTTTGTTCTATTACTACAGCAAATTTGTCAGGTGTAAATAAAAATTTTTAATAAAAAAAATATAATTTTTACTTTCTTAGGAATGTATGTAGATGACAAGAAAATATATATATATATATATATATATATATATATATATATATATATATATATATATATATATATATATATATATATATATATATATAATATATATATATATATATATATATATATATATATTTTTTTTGTATATATATATATATAACCTCGCTAACTCTCTACCTAACATTTTATTACTGTCTGAAACACAGCTGGCCAGGGATTCTTTTTCAAATAAACTTAATATCTCTAACTATAACTTTTTTATAATTTCCGACTAAATACTAGATTCTGTGCCTATATAAACTTTAACGCATCTGTAACACGTCTTGAGAATCTTGAATCTCCTAATTTCGATGTTCTGTGACTTATAATCTTTCATACTTCTACTAGTATAATCTTGTGTTTCTGCTCTGCTCCCTAACGGAACAGGATTTTCACCTCCTTTTTGAATATCTTACTACTCATGAGACTGTTACTTCTTTCCATCCAATGCTGAGATGCATCTTTTAGTGTTTGATTTCATCGTACATCCCACTGAGTGGTATGGCTCTCTCATACTGAATTGCAGTTGGGGAGGAGGCAAAACAATTCAGTATTCTCCAAACGATTGGCAGCAGTTAATTAAAGAACTCCACTCACACATACCAGATCGTCCCTAACCAATTCTTGATACACGCTTGATTTATTGTTTCACACAACTACTCCTTCTCGATATAAATACAACCATTTTCGCCTCCTTATCGTATTCTGACCCGAATCTTGTAGCTCTAATTTTAAAACTTTTTCTCAAGCAGCTCCACCATGCCCTAACCAAACGTATTTCTGGCAGCTTTAATCGGGCTAATTGGGGGGCGTTGCGTCGTTTCTTTGCAAACTATGCTTGGAGTGAATCTTGCTTTGACTCGAGGACGCTTCGGTCACCGCTGAAAAGGTGGGGGCCGTAATCGTCGAGGGTATGAGCGGGTTCATTCCATCTTCTACTAAATCTTTTTCTCTACAAAATCCATGTTCGATGGGAATGTTCTCTGCCTCCATTCCCGGAGAGAGACATTGCCTATCGGGCATGGAAAAACTCTCGTTCTCCTATCACTCTTACTAATTTCCATTCCGCTCGGAATCATTGCAGAGCTATTATTGACAGGCTAAGCTCGCTTTCACTAAAAAAAAGTGCGACAACCTACTTGGCTCTCCTACTGATAAAAAATTCCTGACCTCTTGCTAAAAAAAAATTAATAACTTTTGTACATCTGCCTTTCCTCACTTATTCGTTCTGACGGTCCTGTAGCTAACTCTCCTACTGAAAAGGCTAATCTCTTCGGCCACTCGCTCAATCTAATTCTACCCTGGACGATTCCGGCATCCCTCCT
>JABUQX010041772.1:57500-59116 GCA_015478945.1 Trachelipus rathkii
TATCTCGCCAAGTTAAGTTAGGGCTGAAATAAGATGGTAATGAATTATTAATTAGAACCTTATAAGGCACATGAAAATATTTGATCGTACGGCATATATGATTCTGAAAAAGAATATTGAACTTGGTTACGGTTATCCTTATAATGAATAACGGACTGTTCCAGATATTAGCATATTATCATCATGATGAACATGGTCACTAAAAATAAATTTAAAAATTTTATAATCATTTATAACTTATTCCGCACTACTTCTCAATTGTCATGAGAATTCGAATTACTCAGTATTTACTATAACTTTGCCTCAAGGGCCAAGGCAAACACTCCCCGCCGCCTCAGAGCAGCAGGCTGAAGTTTACCAGAATGAGTTTTAGTAACATTATTCCTATAAGATTCGCGATTGTAGCCTGAGGAAATATAAATAATTTATCTAAGATATTGATTTTCCAGAATAATTTATTAATATTCATTTTGAAAGAAAATGCAAATAATTAGCTCAGATAGATAGTTAATGAAGGGCGAAAATGCCTTCGAACTCAATGAAGGGTGATGATTCGAAGCTTAATTATAATGAAGGCGTAATGATTTTAAACTTTATAAAAATAAATTTATAAACTTATAATTAATGTATATCATATATATATAAATACTATATATTTAATATAATTATATATATATATTATAATATATATATATATTAATATATATATTTAATATTATTATTATATATAATATATTATATATTATGATACGTCTGTGAGTCGTGTCGGTGCGTGTTGTGTGTGTACGTGTGTGTGATTGACTGTGTGTGTGTGCCGCGTGTGATGGTAGCGTGTGTTGTGTAGTGTATGAAAAAGTCTGATAGGAGTAAAAATGAAATTTATTTTCTGACATATTTAATTTATAACCTCTACTACTTAATTATAATAAGCACATGTAATTGAAATTCGTGAAATGAGACGAATTAAAAACTCACATCTGTATCCTTAACTTCAGATCATGAGTTTTGATACGCCAAATTCACTATATAGTATTATAGGTTGTCGAATGATTGGAACCCTTAATGAAAAGGGCGAGAATGAATATAGAACAAAAAATGAAGAACAGAAAGGAGTATTTGAGAATACTTTCAAATGTAGCCGTAAAGGGCATGTAATTGTTATATTCTCAAAAGCTATCTTTTCGTTACTCCAGTGAATATCTCCTATGGGTGATAACCTATGGGACTCCTCTGTACTATGAAGTCTGTATTGTCCATTTGAAACGACATGAAGCATGTATATGCATTCGTAATGTAAGATGCCTGATTGTGAGCCGTCACGTTACAGTGCCCAATTGTTACTGGACCTCGACCCGGTTGCCCTGGTGACCGCCCAGATCGAGAGATACGGCGTGCAACCCGGCTTACAGTCGAGTACAACGTATACTGAGCAATCGCGCTCCGTCATCCAGAACCTCTATAATACTTGATAAACTATTCGCCAAGTTCCTCGTTACACTTGTATTATCATTATTTTGATTTGCAGAGGACAAACGCCTCAGCCTTCATTGAATATATATTAATTTATTTAATAGCTACTAATTATAAAGGTTTATTATTTATGACCTTCGTGAGAT
>JABUQX010041773.1:0-27500 GCA_015478945.1 Trachelipus rathkii
AAAGAGAGAACTATATGAGAGAGATATAATAAATCAAGGTATGGTTAAATATGAGTTGTTAAAGGTGTTCTCTGAATAAAGAGTCCTTTCGCAATGGAATAAGAACTGGCAAAAGTGTTTTTCTATTTCACTCCACCACATATTCTAACATATTATGCTGATTTACGGTGGCCTGTTTTTAAGATGTTTTGTGTATTCAACGTACGGCGCGGACTATACTGATCTGGGGGTATTGAATGTTTAATTTGAGAATTTCTATAGAGAAAAACCATATTCAATAATATATCAATTAAGATTTTGTACTTCATTATTTTGCCCAATTCAATAAACAGTGGAAAATATTACTTTTTCTGTCAATGATATTAATTATTATAAGATATGGAAAATAAATTCTTTCATTGGGTTAATTATATATGGTCTCTTATTGCTTAAGCACAGAAATGCAAAAAAGTGATTACCTAGATGATTTTTGTTAATACTTGACCTTAGTGGTCGATATAAAAGGCATAATCTCCTATGATCGATCTTCTTTCTGTGGTCCGTACAGAAGGTATAAAAAGTTCTTGACGACATCTCTATATTTTACTCTATTGTTATATGACCTATCACATTTTAACAATTGTGAAAATTGAATTGTCCTGATTTATTTAATTATCATATTATATAATCTTGACAGACTCAATCTGCTTTCTTTTTTGTTTGGTAATAAGCTCAAAAAATATAATTCATATTAAAGTTACAGTAAATTTTTATCTCTTCTTTTATCTTTTATTTTCTCTTCTATTCTATTATATTTTATATAATCATAAAGTTTTCCCAAAAAGGTTTTTTTTTTAAAATTTGTTCTTTTTTTTTTTAAAAAAAAAAGTTTTTAAAATTGTTTTTTTTTAATTATTTTTATTTATATTAGATGATCCATACTAATACAGTACGATACTTTAGTAAATATGACTATTATATACGGATTTTTTATATAAGTATAAGTGTATATAATATATATTTATATATATATATTTATATATATATATTATTATTATATATATATTATATATATATATATATATTTATATATATATATATTATTATAATAATATTATTAATATATCAAAAAAAGGATGGTTACAGGTGGTTTTGGGTGTCAGGAGAAAATGAGAATGGTAGGAAGGTGATGGATTTCTGTGAGGGGAGAGGTATGTGTGTAAGTTACACATTTTTTGAACACAAGAGTTCATAGTATCTAGAGTGGTGTAGGTAAGATGGTATCGAGTGAAAAGTTTGATTGATTTTGTGTTGTTGGTGAAGAAGGAGATGTTTGAAGTATGTGTTGAAATCAGTGAGGGGTTTAGGATGGGATTATCGGTCATTATGTTGTTCTAGGTAAAATTAAGTTAGTGGGGACTTGGATGGAGGGAAAGGTGATAGGAAGGAAGAGGGGAAAATAGATGAGAAGTTTAGAGACAAGTATAAGGATCAGCATGTAAGAAGTCGCAAGTATCAGGTTGAATGTGATCGAAGTTGAAATGATTAATCTGGAAGCAATGAAGGAGCAATTGTTTATAGTGCAAAAGAGTATGTTGGTGTCTAAAGTAGGAGTAGAATGATAACAGTGAGTGGGGTGGAATGAAGAGGTGATGGAGCGGTTAAAGTAAAAAGAAGCATGGTTACGTACTAAAGCAAATGAATGAAGTTTAAAAGAAAGATGATTGGAATTATATTAAGGAGAAAAGGAATGCTAAAAGATGCAGACGTAGAGAAAAGAGAGGTAAATGAACAGTTTGGTAGGAGGATGAAATGGAGACTACAAGGAATATAAGCTCTTCTGAAGTAGGAAGCGCGAAGGTTAATTAGAATAAGGGAACCTGCTTAGATTAAATGAATAGGGATGTTGTTTTTGTAATTGATGAAATGGATGTGAGGGAGTGTGGAAAGAACCTTTGAAAATCTGTATAAATTGGCAGTAATGAAGAGGTGATAATGATGTGTGTGGGTTTGATGGTAAAGAAGAATAGGTATTTTGGGGATGTAGGTTTTAGCAAAGAGGAGAAAGGGTAGAGTGAGAAAGTTTGAAAATGGTAAATTTGCAGGTAATAGAATTATGGTGAATATACGAGAGGCCGGGTGATTGATTGGGATCTTGAGTTGTGTAATAAAGCGTTTATGGCGGTATAGTTTGGAGATTGGAGAGAGCGGTAAGTACCTTATATAGGTAAGGAAGATAAGGTGAACTGTAGAATTATAGGGTATTAGTTTTATTGAGTGTTGTGGGAAGGTATATTTGCTGGTGTTTTGGTCGAAAGAGTGCGCCGAGTGCCTGAGGACTGATTGTGAAGAACAGGTGCGTTTAGTAGTAGAGGATGTGTGGATAAATCTTTACATTGAAAAAATGATTAAGAAAATGAGGGAGAGGAGGAATAAATTGTATTTAGATTTTTGGATTTGCAACAGGGTTATGTAAGGTTATAGGGAAGTCTATGGCAGGTGGTTAGTGATATATAGTGTTGGTGATAGGCTTCTGAATGGAAGCAAACGTATGTATGATGATGTGAGGTGTTGTGTAAGAATAATGGTGTCAAAATGTGATTGGTTTAGTATTAATAGCGGAGTGAGGCGGGTTGTGTTACGTCTCTTGGTTATTCAATTTGTATGGATGGGTTATGAAGAATTGAAGGTGGGCGTGACGGGAAATGTGCTCATGATTGGAGATGGAGAGGAGTGGAGGGTGCTCTATTATATGCGGATGATTGGTTTTGTGTGGCGAATCTGAGAGGTTTGAGAGGATTGGTAAGAGAGATTTGGAGGTGTGTAAATGGAGGGGTTTGAAAGTAAACGTAGATAAGTGTTATGGTTATAATTGTGAGTAGGACAGTCCTCAGTGTGGAATTATGTGATGGTGAACACTGGAACAAGTGTCTGAGTTTAGATTTTTAGGTATATGTTGGATGAGAAGCGAATGGATGATGCAGAATTTAGTAGGAAGTTGTGATGGCAGGAAGGTGGCTAGTGCATATTTAATTGGTTCTGGTGAATGTAAAGGACAGTTTAGTGGCTAGGTCTCTGAGGGTATGTTGTTAAAGTGTGTTATTTATGTAGTGAGACTATGGTTGGAATAGAGTATATTTTTTTTATTTGTTCATGTTTCAATGGACATTTTAGGGGATATACAAGACTCTAGTAGTTTAAGAATAATATTGTATGATTAAAATGAGAGAATATGAATTAGTATTTATATAGTAGTTGGTTAGTGGTATGTATGATAAGAATATAGACGTATATGAGTAATATTGAGAGAATTAAATATGAAAAGTATGTTGATGATAATATGATTGGTATATATGGTAAAGAGATCGTAAATGATATAGTTATCAGTTTTATAGAATATGTATGTTGGCTAAGTGTGTTGAAACGACCTAGGATATATGGGGAGGTATAGTATCAGAAAGAAAATAAATCAAGTGGATTGAAGTATCATTAAACGATAATTTAAAGGGAGAAATGTGAGTTTGGCAGAAGGCGAGAATAATAAGGGCATGAATAAGAGAGAATGGGAGGGTTAATATTAATTGAGAGGAGGTCTATGGATGTGGCACCTGGGTCAAGGATGACTTCCACTGCTATATTTAACCAAATATAGATGATAGGTATTACGTTGGTATATATAGAGTACTATACGTATGAAGCTATATAAGGGTTGGATTATTCTTAGATGCGATTAGTTCTTATATTATAAATATATAATGGAACGAGTGAGATTGAGGTGAGGGGGTTAAGTATAAGCTAAGGGCTTTAATTATTTTCGATTTTGTATCTAATAATATTTCTATCTAATATAGCTTTACTTTTCTGATATTATAGTACTTGTTATTAAGTAACGCCTTTGACCACCAGTTACTTGGGGAAGACAAGGGTGAGATGGAAAGAATATATAATGAATTAATAATTATATATATCTAATGTTAATTGTAATTATATAATATATTATATTATATATATTATATTATATAAATATGTGTGTGTGTGTGTGTGTAAAAAATAAAATGCCAATAATATCTTAAAAAAGATTTTCCAGTATGCTATTTGATGGCTTACGTAATCAAAGCGTAATGAATGCTTACTACGAGTCTGGTTGCGTTTTTTGTCTAAAACTCTCAGCGCAATAATCGTGAAAAACTGCTCCCGCAATAACTCTTTTATCTTCAAGTCTGAATGATGGATTAAGTGTAGATGATTCTAAATTTCTATTATTCGATAAAAACTTTACAAATTTTGTTAGGTGATCTTACGAAAATATTTATAGTTATATAACATAATCACCAGTCATAATGTAGTCCGGCTGATGGTAACCCGTTGATATTGATCGGATGTTTACTTTCAATAATATAAAATCTTAGTCTTTTAAATTCTCAATTTTTTCCGAAGTCTGCGATTAAAAAGACATAAAAAATAAATTTATTTTACTTTATTTAATGTATCGACTTAATAATGTGTTTATTTTTTTGTATATTTCTGTTATTATAAATATGTATGGACGAGACAACTATACAGATGCTTTATATTCTTTCACGAATGACGTCTAGATTCAACCTTCGTCGTTATTGATTAATACAAAGTAAGTTAAACTTCTATGAGTTAACCTTATGAAACGCTATTCTGTTTTTATTCCTGCAAGAAATTTGTGTCCTTTTATACATGCTCACTAGTAACAGTGAGCATTCTTATCGAGCGTGAAGCACACATATGACACAGAAACGACCTTAGACGTCTCTCAAATCTGTAATTAAACTACTTAAATGTATCTTAATAAAGAAAAATAACTACATTTCAGTTATAGAACATTTGCCTTTAAAAACTCCTGACCATTGTATAACTCTGCAAAAAGTATTTTATAACAGTAATAACCCCAGGTCCAAAGGTCGAAATATACAAAAACATATATAAGAAACATAAATCGAAGGATAATAATGATAAAACTGAAAAGAATTTTTTATATCTAAAAAAGGAGATTAATACGAAAAAATTGTAAATAATTTCAACTTTTGTTAAAAACATTCAAAAGTCTCTACATTCCCTGAGAGATTTAAGAAACTTACCTCTAAGATCATCAACGATTTTTTTTACTATCTCCTATAGTTCAGTATTTCAATCTCGAATATTTAGATAGCGTAGATATCTAGCCCAAGATCTTCAGAGAAGCGAAGTACTGCAAGTTCTATGTTAATGAAAGATACTATTATTTTTATATTCATTAAGATTTATCTCTAAAAGTCCTCAAGATCATCATCTTGACCTTATTTCCCTTCATCTATACTCTTCGGTAATGTATGCATACTAACGATTTCTGAAAATATATATATTTATATATCTTGTATATAATGTTATCACTTATAATCTAATTAAATCTAATAATCAAACATTAGGGAAACTAATTAATCTAAAATTTAAGAGTACTGATATCTTTTAACTCAATGTTGAATCATTTTTCACCAATGTTCCTGTACTTGAGATGAAAATTGAATCGAAATTATCAGCCAAAATAATATTCCAGCAGTGAATGTCTTAAGATTAATAAGGAAAACTACATGAGATATGTTGCATATAACTGTTAAAATATATTGTGTGCCTAGATTAATAAGGAAAACGGATAGAAAGACTAAAAATAAGACAAATTTTCTATATATGGTTAGTCATCTAATGCCTACTAAGACGAATAGTATTCCGCTTTGAGCATATATATAACGCTGGATAAGGTAGGTAATGCGTTAGAAAGCGAGTCTTCCCATATATTCTATGCATTATTGAGAATTCATATTAATTTAATACGAATATATATTATGAGTTGAAATCCTAATATTAATATAATATATAGTGACATTATATACATCCAAGTTTGCCACAGTACATAAATGAAGCTGATTTATGTAATTAACAAATTTAAGTATAAGTCACTAGCATCCTGCCATATAGAATGATCTTATCGTTGCGGTTAATTTTCAATGTCATAATATCTCCAGCGAAGATTTCAACGAATATAATAGATCGTATGAGTGACTTTTATTTAATAAATTGGAGTGTTTATTAAAAATACTTAAATAGTATAATCTGTGCATGTATAACATATTACATTTACTAATATATATATATATATGAGCATAATACTTTATACATGTATATTAATATTAGCATTTATTTATAATATAAATGTTGTCTATGCATTAAATACCCTTGATCTTTTTTTCTCCTCTAATATTTCTTAGACTTAATATTATTTTACTTATGATTCATTTTTATAGTATTAATATTTTAATTAATATCTATTAAATTATTATTTATATAGTGGTAAATTAATGCCATTGCACACGAACAGATTTCTACGAAGGGGCCCGACCCCATGTATCGTTCCCGGGTGCGGGTGACCACGGCCGGACCCCCGCATACGATTACATGAGAGGAGGAGAGTACCTATTCAAATATTGTTTCAATTATTAATGTCACAATAACCTTAAAAGAGGTAAAACTATATAGAAATAAATAAAATCAACTAAAAATTATGCAATCACATTAATAATATGCGCCTTTATCAGTGAAATAGAATATTAAATTTTTTATTGGAAACTTCATAGCTTTTTTGAGGTTATTTTCGAACTTTTTTATACGTTCTCTTCTTATCATGTAAGTTTCCATGTACAAACTCGGGAAGAGGTCACTATCACTCCATCATATTTAAACATCATAAGATAGAACGATTCGTCCGTTGAACACCCGAAAATTAAATACAATATATTCGGGTAAACTTGCAACCCAAGATTTCCAAGGAATATAAACTAAAAGTAACGCAATTAGTACCAAATACTCTTTATCTCTCTTATTATACGTTTTAATCTTATTAGATCTACCTTTCATATTCACTAGCCAAGATATATATCTAATATATTATCACTGTATTCTATATCATTAGAGCAATTATTGCATACTTCATAAGTATTTACCTCATTTTAACACAATGGCTTACAAAAGTTTTTTTATTAACCTTCCGTTCATAAATAAAAATGTATAGAATAACTCAAGGTGGAAATTATATTTATGAATAATTATTATATTTTCAAAGAGTATTATATATATATATGTAATATATTATATATTATAGCTTTTTAACCTTGAGTCAAAGTATATAAATATTTTATCAAACCTTTTATTAAGTAATTTAATGATGAAATCATATGGAGGGATAATTGGTCGATTTACTACATACATATACCTAGACCTAAAAATTAAATAGGGAGTAGTGAGATATACGGACTAACCATATGTATATTTTTTCTCACGTATTTTATACTAGATATTTTTAATGAGACATTTATTTAATATATGTTATAATAATTATATTTATAATATAAACAATTTTTATTTCTTAAACTTCAAAATTTATATCAAGCAATATATATATAAAAACAAAAATTGTCTCTATGCAAGTGTCAAATAAATTTTGAGCGAGTAGATAGGGGTTAGATAATATATCTAGGATAACTTACTTTAATTTTTTATTACTTATATTAAATTTATTATAGTTATACATTATTGACAATTCTATCATAATTGACTATACTACACGACAGTGCTTTACTTAATCGAGGCAGTAGCCAATCTCTAAAGTATAAATTATTATATTTAAGAGAAAATTAAAAGTATACATTGAATTTTATACGTGAAGAGGTTTTAAACAGATGGTCTCGATTCAACCCTCCAAGGTTGGGTGATGAGTATCAAAGGGAGAAAATTGCACTTTTAATCACCTTTTTAAATCTACCAAAAATTTTTAAGTTCAAAAATTCTAAGTTCGAAAATTAAGTTAATATAAGTTTTTAAGGAAAATTCTTTAGTGGCAAGCTTCTGGAATTAATGCCAGAAGATTGCTACTAAAGAATTTTCTAAAAACTTAACGAACTTACTTCCTCTGAACTTGAAATTTTTTTGAACTTAAAATTTTCAGTGATTCTAAAGCCAATCAGAAACTGCATTATTCTTTACTAAGCTTTTAAATAAATATAATTTTTTTAATAAAGCACAATGAGGAACATTATATGTTAGTATTTTACAGTTTCAAGTTTCAACACACTTTCATTCAAATGTAGGCCAAATAACAGCTGAAGAGATGCATATAGGAGTTATGTAGGAGTGTGGGAAGGAGGAGGACAATGGGGGAGAGAGGTAGAGTGAAGTCGATAAAGGTGTAATGAATGTATTTCCTCCGATAAGTGCAGGGGACATGACTCACGAACAGATAAACGAGAAGGGTTGTGAGAGTAAATAGAGAGAAGAATACTTACAAGATAGTAGTGAACGGTATTTAAATTATCCAATGGTAGAATGGTTGCAGTACCATAGAAGAGGTAGAAACTTTAAAGCCGAGTTTTTATAAGAGGAAATAGTTTGAGGGAAGTAAGCTTAGGTAGAATGGGGAAGACTTTTGGGGAAAAAAAAAAAGATGGAAGAAATACGGTTACAGAAGCGTGAACAATTTTTACTTTACATTTACTTTTGCTGGAGGATTCAAATGTAACTCCTGCTGGCGAATAAATTAATATCTATTCTGAGAACTGTTGTTTAATGCCCATTAATTGATGTATTGGCCGGCGGAGAGTTGGACGAGAAAACACAATTAAATCATATCTAAGAGAACTAGGAATATTAACATAAGTGCGGCTAGATTAAATAAGGCCCTTGAGAGTAGATTAATAGCACAGGTAGGAAATAGAGCAGAAATAAGTAATAAGGAGATTAATACTGAAGTGAGAAATGAACATAATAGGGGAGTCAGTAGGGTATGTATCGATGGAGACATAATGATATGAAAAGGGTATCCAACTGATGGTGGTCTGAATTGGCATCTGTAAAGTGATTAGTTGGGAGGATGAGGAGTGGCGAGGTCTTGTAATAAAGTGGTAGAGCCTAGGGATGGTAACAGGATGACCATAAGAGGGATAGGCCCGAAAAGAATGGAATGGAGTAGACGGAACTGGAGGAGGTAGCTTCGTAGATGGCAATTCTTGGAAATACAGAAGAAAGAATTCGTCATGATAAGAGAGGGAAATGTGTAATAAAATTGGAAGGTTAGATTGCACTCGGTACTCTATGAAAACACAGAGTTCTAGTATCCATAACATGGCTTACTTGGGTAGACTGAAAATCAAACAAGTATTTATTATCCTTATTAAATAGTATATTAAGTAAAGTTAATGATTTAAGTTTTATAAAGAAAAATCCTGCTAGTGGCAAGCTTCTGTGAGTATTATATATGCCAGAGCTTTGAGCATAATATATAAATAGAATTTCTTATAAAACTTTAATCATAAAACTTATATACCTTATTAGAATTAGAAATATTATTTATTATATTATAAATATATAATAGTATATAACATTTATTGGGGCATAAATGGAATAAATAAATGAAAATAAGGGAAAGGAAGTGGAGAAAATTAAAGAAGTGAAAATTTTAAGTGAACAAGGTTATAAGGAAAAGCATTAAAAGCACTTGCAAATAAATCAGTTAAAAGTCTGAACAACATAAGTGAATCAGAGTTCTGTACGCAAATGAAGGAAACCTTTCGTTAGTAGTGCAAGGGAAGTATGTAGAGTGCTAAAGTAGGAAGTAGAATGTCAATAGTGAGTAGTGGAATATGAAGAGGTAATGAAAGCAGTTTAAAATAAAAAAACAGAGGCGTTTATTGAAGCGTTAAAAGTGAATGATGAGGTTCTCGAAAGAAAGATGTATGGAAATAATGATAGGATGAAACGATGTTGCGTACGGGTTTGCAAACGTCAGACCCCAATAGGTATGAATAATAGTGTATTTGTAATGATAGATTTCACTAGAATCAAGGTATACTTGACATATACAACCTGGAATAATGGAATGATACTCTTCCTGGAATGCGAAATACGAATGGTCTAAGAAGTCAGTCGGTTAAGGTGTTGATATCCAACACAATTTGTCACCTATACGATAAAAATAAGGATATAACATTATGTAGAGTATGGTACTTTCGTTGACTGATGAAAGAAAGCATCCTCCATGTGTAGGAAAGCTGTGGATCCGAAACACTTCGATAAATCTGGTAAAAACATTTAGTCATTAGTGACATGAAGAGGTCTACAGTGAATGACCTGGTGTGGGTTTGAGTGATGGCTATTAGAATATGAGTTGGTTATTCGTTATGGATAGGTAATTATTAGTAAGGGAAGTATCTAGCCCATCGTTTAGAATGCGTAACTATTTCAGCAGGTATCACAGATAGAATTAACGGCTGAAATGATCACGAAAAAGGGGCACTGTAGGTAGCAATATAGGAAATTTAGTTCTATCTGTAAGATTTATGTAATGGAAGTATTTATTATTCCCTGCTCATTAAGGTATATAGCTCCGCCTTGCATGTGGAATACATGATTATTCAGCATAGCCAAACACGCGGCTAACGATTAGTTGTACCCCAGAACGGCCAATATAAGGTCCCACGGAATTATGGGCGTATTGTGAGAGATCTGATGGCTTCGGTCTTGAAACAGGTAGGCAATAAAGCAGCAAGATCAATAAGAAAGTTCCATATTGCTTGTTTATAAGGTAATGGAGTTGATCTGCGTGTGGCAATATATACTTGCTTAATAACTGAATCATACGAGATTAAAGAGGAACGTCTCTGTGGATACCGGTATATAATGTGGTAATGTGGTGCTAGTGAGCTAAAAGATCTTATGAAAATGTAACAGATCGGAAAAGATTCATACCCCTATAGATAAAGAGAGTAGGTAAGAATAAATGAAATTAAAACATGAGTTAGTTACTAAATATCTTATATAGCTCTCATAGAGCAAATAACTAATTTGATCAGCATGTTAAAGGTATGTAAAAGAATATTGACGTATGTACATAAATAACTGTTTGTAATCTTACATCTAGATTTCCTCCAAATGGAAAAATAGAAGGTAGTGGACGGGAGCCGTGCTTAAACTGCTACTGCTGTCATCGGTATCGCTTTCATCAGTTTCTTCAGTATGGCGAATCTGTAAAGAGTTATTACTGAGAGGAATTGGGGTTGTTTGATTTTGAAAGTATATCACATATATATATATTATATATATCTATATAATATAATCTCTATATCTTTTATTACATTTATATTCTTATTATAATATTTTTTTTTCATAATTATCTTTTGATTACCTAAAAAATAATTCTTAAAAAAAATATATTAATATTTATTAATATGATATAAATTCATTGATTCATTTAATAATCGAAAAAAAAACAAAAAAAACATATATGAATAAATTCCCAGAATTATCTATATCTAAAAGAATGGAATAAAAATTCATTAAAAATAAAATCGGAGTATTATTGTCCTAATAAAATAACAGATGATTTATCGGAAGAATTTATTTCAGAACTTAATTTTTCCATATTTCTTAATAAATAATTAATAGTTATTTATATAATTATAAGTAAAACTTTAAATGAATGGTAATTTTTTTAATTAATACGCATTTCTAATTAATTAAGTAAGTTTATAATGATTGATACAACGGGTGCTAGTTAAAGTATTTTAACATTTTTGAGGATATTTGAAATAGGTATGTGCTAATATATGATCATGGCCATGCCAATAACCTAATTTCATCGCAATGCGAGCGAGGGCTATGGTGGATTAATCATTTTTGTTTGTATAATGTTCCTTCTCTCACTCACTACACCCTCCTTTTCATCTCGCCCCACTCTCTACTCCGCGCGACATAACCATTATATATCCAATACCGCTAAAACTGACCTTCGTAAAATCAATTAAAAAAATTCCCAATTAATTATTCTATCCCTGCTTCCTATATTTGTACATCAAAATTTGTACATTTAATAAATCATTCTCAACTCAGAGACGCTTCTTACCTAGCACTCTCTATCTCATTAACATCCTAGCTCTTTACCTTTTTAATGTATGGCTTTCTCTAACCCACTATCACCTTCGTTGCCAAATTTGGTTTAATAAACATATAACTTTACTCCTGCTCTGCTCCTATAAATAGGCTCTTCCTACTCCACTAAACTCTGTCATCCTCCATTCTCACTAGAAAGCAGCGATAGAACCAATAGATTACACTCTAAATCAATGATACCTACCCCAATTAATCGTTTCTGCCTTCTTTCTTCAGAACACTAATATCTAATACCATAATACAATAACCAAATCCGACATTCTTCTATCCACTCAGACCCACACTGTCTCTATAAGGCCAGGTTTTCTAATATTTGAAACACATAAAAATCCTACAAAAAAATTTCTCCTGTGTGATATAACTTCACCGGGGTTTAATCACCCAAAAACCGCTCTCAACCGCCCTTCATCTCAAGACTTCCATAATCTTCCTGGACCTGGCATTCCAACCAGATATTGATATGTATACTACACTGTATTCACCACACAGTACACATCCCAGCTGGTACAACAACCCTTTATATTTCTTGTAGGCCCTACTCACCGAGCATTATTAATACTGCTCAATTTTCTCAACATACTTATCTACCTTTCTGTGATAAATCCCCCCCTTTCCTAATTCTCCTAACAGACCACTCAAAGCTCCCATTCCTTCTCCTACTCTATGTCCTATCTCCTCCTTCATCCCTCCCCCTCTTGTTAAAAATCCTCCTCCTAAATATCTAAAAATCTTACTTCTTCCAAATAGTTTAGACATGTCGTAAAACAATGGTCCCTAAACCCTACTCTGAACCCATATAAACCCTTCCTCTCTTCTTCTTCTTTTGTGACGTCATCGCGTACCACTACACACTAATACGATGAGCTATCTTTCATCCTGCCACTGCGCATCTTTATTTTAAGCCCGGCGTCTATTAGAAAATACCTATGCTCACCAATTGCTTCTCAAATACACAACTAACCATAAAACAGAAAAAAAAATCTCCACGAATTCAAGGCCATAGGCTACAGGTTAGGCAGAGTTTAGTGATGGCAGAAGCGGACTGCTATATATCGATTTTAATATTTTTTATTCGATAGTAGTCGAAAAAATGATCGATGATATTTTCTTCAGGCCCGATATATGATATTTTATCCTCCAGTATGAATCAAACGATATTTTTTTTACTAGAAATTTTGAGCAGTTTTTTTTTTTTTTTTTTTTTTTTTTTTTATATAAAAAACATGTTAAGCAAAATGTGGTGTTTTTTTCAGGCGGTTTGGGATGATGGGTAATTTTGTCTGACTGCAGAAGTAATAGGGAGGAGGTCAGATAACTATACAAGAAGAGGTCCGAAAGAGGCTATGGAAGAAAAATTTTCATGAGATATCCTAGTCTGCGTATTTAATTTTCAAATTAAGTATTTGTAAAAGTAATGAAATTATCCTATATAATACAGGACAATACTATTTTTGATATTAAGGTTAAATTTTATTAAATATTTTATGTAATCTGAAATAGAATGTTTAAGTTTATATGTGAAATTTTCTACCTTACTCGAAACTTTATTCCCTCCATTTACCGCGGTATCATTCGCACACAATGAGGCAGTATTCGTCCGCAACAGTATCATGTTCACTTCCCCTTCTATCAGTCCCCATTACAATTCCACCCCCTCCCTCCTACCACTTCCTGCTTGCAACACTTACCTTCTAATTCCAGTAATGTTTTTGTGTTTTACTTTAAAAAGTTATTTATATATTATTATAATATATATTTATATAATATACTTACGTTCAATAAACTAAATTGATATTAGCTCAAACGGCTGATCATTACACACCTACCTAGCCTATCAATATCCTTCTCACCATACCAGTTACCAAACAACTCACTCTCCCTCCTAACATCTCACACACCATTCTACCTATCTCACCTATAATATAGTAATAAGCCCTAATACCTATATTACTACTAATATTAACCTCTATATATACTCCATATTCCTCCAACACCCTCCACAATTCACGTCCCTCTTTCACTCTATCATTATGCCTTCTCTAATTCTAAAAACACACCATTCATTCAAAACACATTTTTCATACCTTTTTACTCTCCTATATTATATCTTATATTTATATATATATCTACCTTTCTCCACAAGCATCTCTTAGTGTGTAGAACACTAAATGTTTCCCACTATCATCACACTCTGCTCTTCACCTTTCCCCTACATTCTTCTCTTGAAGTAAATCATTACTTCCTTCCGAGGTAAAACTCTTCCTACACGTTAAAACCATCTCACTTTTTCTTAAAAGTCATAAGTCAAGAAAGTAAGTCTTACCCAGTTATAAAGTCTTATCTTCTCTCAATGAAATACACCATTTACTTAGAGAAGAAAGCATTCAGGTACCTCTTACTGCAAGAAGATTCCCTTGCCACACTTAATAGACCTCTTATCTTCTCAAATATATCCCTTCAACCTTTTAAAATATAACACGGTGCTTACCAATGAAAACCTCAAGTAATTCTTTTCTCAAAACTTGTTGAGAGATAAACTTTCTTCAGAAAATATGAAATGATTCAAATATAGAACACATATATATTATGCATAACACAAAACAAACCTATCAAACTCACCGTTGAACATCTATCTGTATGAAACACATAGCCATTTTATCCTCCACCCCGCGTTAAATCTAATCCCTTCTGCCAAACATTTTTCCATTCTCTAACACATCCCATGCCTGCGTGTAAATTCCCTTTTTTTCCTTTATTCAAGGCCCTTATAATTTCCTCCATTTTTGTATTTCATCCTACCCCTCCCTCCCCACTTCACTTCCCCATCTGCCTCACCGTCTGGCAAATCTTCCTCCCCCTCTACCCACCTCACAATTCATTCACATTCATAATCCACTAAATAAACTTTCCCCCTCCACCTCTTCCTCACCTATCATATAATCTCTAACTATCCTGCTCCTCCTCATCCACTCCGCGGCACTCGTGGCAGGGGGGGTTGCTCGGGCACGTTAGATCACCTTGGCGGCCCCATACCCCCCCTTTCCCTTCTTCATATCCTATTTTTTATTTTTACTTCTTTTCCAAGATACCATTCTAGTGCCCGCACACTAAACCAAGTTGCTCTAAAGGCAAATATCCCTTTTCCGATCATGTTTGTTCTACACCATCTCCGATTCTCTCTTGTTTCTTTCTTTCTAGTGGTTCTGCTCCTCCGTTCGCCACGCCCTCGTACATAATAGCTCCTTGAACCCCAGTCACTAACAAACCTAATCTCATCTGAATATGGTCTCCGGAAGTTAACCCTTTAAACTCTCCACTCCCTTAATCGCTTCTTCTCCTACTAACTAATCCTCAAACCTCTCTATTTTAAAAAATCGATCATTAAAAAACTGTTGTCTCTTTTTCGTTTCTCTCCTTCACCCTCTAACTGGGCACACCTCCCTAGCTCTGCTTGCTGACTTTTTATTTCTTCTCACTCTACACTCCTCTACCCCTACGACCAGTCGTCTTCCGGCAACCTCTTCCCGTCTTTGCTCTCGAATCTCTGTTCTCTTGGCCAGGTCTCGATCACCCCTGATAATATTTACTCCCACATACCCTTTACTTAAAGCCTCTTCTTAACATACTGCTAATATATAATAATCTTTATAAATCCTTCAATTACTACTTCCCCTTAACTAATCCTAGTACCCAATTGTCCCGTCCGCTCACTAGTCTACTCTATCCACTATCCTCCTATAACCTTCTCCTATACAATCTCCTTCTTCCATCATACTGTCTCCTCCAATTTTTATTTACCAACCTTTATTCAACCTTTTCTACTCTCCTCTTTTTCTCGCCCTTTCCCTAACTAAAGTCACCTCTTCCTCCCACCCACTTTAATCCCTAGCAACCTCACCAATAGTGTGAATTACCGGATAATCCCCCCTAACCCCGCCCCTCTAAAATACCATCTTTTAACATCCTAATAATAAATCTTGAACCTCTATCACTTCCCATTTACATTCCTACTCTAGTATCTGTCGGTTCCCTTTGCCACCACCTCACATCCACGTTAGCCAACTCTGCCCTACGACCGCCACTCTCCTCAATACCTCTCAGTTATCTTCAGCTTCCTTCCCATGTATACTTATTAGATTATCTTTCACTGTTTTTTTACTTCCTATTATTCTATCATATAATCTTTTATATATATGGAACCAAGTATTTTCCCCACTATCATGTCTTCTTCTTTCAACCACTAACTCTAACAACTTTCCTCCTCACTTAACTTCCTCGCCCCTACTCCTACCAAATGGTTCACTACTTATTTTCCTTCCCTACCTAGTATCGTCGCTCACGTTGCCACCATCTCCATGGGCCTGAGCATTTAGAAATCTACAAACCCATATGATCCAAATCTAATTTATCGAAAATATTCAACGAGCTGAACCCCGCCGCCACTCACACAGTTGCAAACTGTGGCTCCACAACACATCATCCGCTGACCAACCTCGACCTCCTCAAAATCTTGTTCATTCATATACTCCTCTCCGTCTCTTCCATGCACTGTTGTTTCGAACTATGACTAACGCCGCGCGAATCCACTAAAAACCCCACATTTACCACCCCCGGAATTCGTCAACTTTTTACCCCACATTAGTCCCGTACTGTAACTCAACACTTTGGCCCTGCACAACTACGCTTACCCCAGCCATGTAATTGATTCTCTTACACTACGATCGTTATTCTTCTCAAACTAACTATTAACACACCTCCATTACCCAGCTCAGAAAAGGACACCTCAATAATCTCTCTTATCAGTAATAACCCTAGATCTAGTCAAAACCTCTTAATGTGTATTTATTTTACTACAAGTCACATCTCCCCTCTATATCCCTTCAACTTAGGTGTTCGAGGTTATTATAGCCAAGGGAATCAAGACCCATCCTAAATTACTCGTTTTACTTTCTTACATAATACATTAGAGCGTAACTCAGCCCATCAGTCTCTCCCGACCCTCTTTCAAAGATCACGCTCTCCGGTGTGTTGACGACGCACTTCACTCAAAGCTAATTCATTTTAGAAAAATAGGTGCAAGAAAATACCGACATCAGATTGAATACCCGCTAAACTATAAAATACCTGCAAACTCCTCCTCCTCCCCGATTAAGCTTATATTCCTATCTATCTGATTAGATAGCTCACTGAGTCAATGCTCACACCAGGCTTGCACGCGCTTTTGAGTCCGAGGCTTTCCGCACCAATTTGGCCGGCTTAAGGGCACCTCCTTGGTCTGCGTTTCCAAGCAATTAGCCTACTTAGCAGGTCAGAGGTAGAGTAAAGAAGAAAGACTGGTGGACTATTTAGAAGTCGCCCATGTACTTTAAGTATTAATATCCGGAGACTACCATAAGGCCCCACGCTCTGGAATAACGGCGTTATTTCCACACCATGATCTAACCCTAGAGGAGTAAAACGTTACATAGAGTTTGGATGCGAGGTTAGACTGGGTGATAGTAGTGCAGAGGTGAACAATAGAACCATTAGATTTTAGAAACTTTTTAATATATTTACATCAGTAAAGTATAGAGGTCGGCATAGATCGGTATTTATATATCTAACTAGGCGGACGTAACGTTACGATGCAGTGGAGTGAGCTAAACTAGGGTGAATAGTAGCGCGAGGTTGAAACAACCCAATCTCTCTCTCTCTCTCTCTCTCTTCGATCTCTCTCCTCTCTCTCTCTCTTTCTCTCCGCTCACAAATTACTCCTCTCCCCACAACTCACATCAACACATCAATAAGTATCCACGTCTGTTAACATATTGCATTTGAGCAAGTCAATAAAGAGATAATAAATAAACGTTGTAGAAAACCTAACTACTTTCGATAGTATATACAATTTTGATGTCCTTCCGTGTACAGACTCCATATCAATCTTTCTTTGAACACTATTTACGCCTTTAATGACACAGATTAGATAAATTTATTGGTTTAAGCCAAGTGTAATACACAATTCTTTCTCTCTAGCTGTGTTAAAATTATTTTAAGATATGTCTATAATACATAAACAGCCCCCCAAACTGTTAATCATTTGTACTACTACTGCCACTAAAGTCATATTTCCTGTAGGTTCTTCCTGCAAGACTATGATTCTGTGGAAGTAATAATAGGTCACCCTGTTAATTCTTTGTTTTGTTTTTTTTAGGACAGGGGTCCACCCTACTTGTGAAGTAGCCTAAGCCGAATAAACTTGTAATACAATCCGAAGCATTTCTCAATCAACCTAAGATAGCGGTCCTAAGCACCCGCTTAGATAGTGACCCCCGAAGTAGTGAGATTGGGGAATTCCAGCGGGAATCAAACACCAACAACAAAGCAGAAAATATCAACGAAACCCAATCATTGTACGTTTGTTATATTTTTTTTTTAACCCGGGTTAGATTTACTGGTTTTGGTTGTTCGGTGTTTTTTTTTTTTCTATCTCTTCACAGCCTTCTCGTGCCCAGCTGCAGCCATCAAGAGCCAGCTTCGTCGGCACATGATAAGTGGTCGAAGTTATCTTTCTTTGTACGTTCGGTATTTAAAAAAGATTTTAATATTGTTCTAACTCCGGGTATTCTTGTTATTTTTTTTTTTTGTCTATCTCCAATTATTTTGATTTATTATTTTGTTTAACTTATTATTATTTTTATTAATTATTATTATTATATGATTAATTAATTATCTAAAAATTATTATTATTATTATTATATTATTTTATTATTTATTATTTATCTTATATTATTACTGCCCTGTTGTATACCTTAAAACAAGGTACAGCCGAAACCTTGTGTGCTTGTGGATATAATTTCCTATGTGAGTCAATGAGAAAAATATATTAATTAAAAAAAAAAAAAAAAAAAAAAAAATTTTTATATTTTTTTTTTTTTTTTTTACATATAACTAAACAAAAATATAAATCGGATTTAATCGCAGCATCAAAAATAGAACTAGAGGTGGTAATTCTTTGATTTTCCATGGAATCTAGTGCTTCCTCTCGCTCCACATCTTATTTAATATTTTTTTTTTTTTTTTCTTTCTTTTCTTCACTCTACATTTCTCACGCTTTCATCATGTTGGTCCTACTCTCGCGGAGCATGTTCCATTGCAACTTTCTTCGTAAACAATCCCGGGCTTTGGTTTGACCTGGCTGAGTCAGCGCTCCTGACCATCGAAGATGAGAAGGAGAGATATTCGAGAGTTGTGAATGCTCTACCAGAATCTTGCCTCCTCAAAATAAGGGATGGCCTGGCAACAACTAGAAACTCTACAACCCCTTACAACACGCTCAAAACCCTTATTATCGACCGTTTGGCTCCCACCAGAGAGGAACAATTGGAAACTCTTGGAGGCATCTCACTGGGCGACCAGGAACCCTCGGAATTGATGGTAAGGAAATCTAGTTTGGTTGGGTGGGCAACACTACACGGGAAGAGAAATAATTCGCCACCTCTTCTTCCAGAAGAGTGCCTGCATTCGACATCACATTACGTACTGGCATAATGAACCCGACGATTCGTCCTCACGAGTTTGCCGCTACAAGCAGACAGATTTGCCGCCCTCCCCGTGGACGCTTTTTTGGTCCCAACCTCTAATCTATTCTATAATCTAGTATTACCAACATAATTGACAATTGCCTCTATATTTTTTTCTCATTATTATATTGTTCATAGACTTATACAAAGCACCACAGATACTACTGAATAAGGAATCTCTGGACTTTTCTAATAAGAAGTCGAAGGCTAGCATATGACCTAACCTATTTAGATAATGGACGGTCACTCAAGCTTATGGTGCCGCCTCGACCAATGAGATTTAAGGCAGGTATGTCGCCAGCACATCAATAATCTTCATAACCTAATCCAAATTATAACTCATAATAAACAATTACTATATAGCTCTATTATAATATTCCATATCCGCATACTTAACTCTACCTATCCTCTACTCTATACTTTTTACTCTAATACTCACGCTATTATCGCCTATACTTTATTATCACAAGTTCAACACTACTATTCTATACTTATTATTACTATCTAATACTATATATATTATATTATATATAATATGATATATATACTACTGTAAATATATATATAATATATAACTAGATACCCTCATTATCACCCTTTACTCTTAACTTAGATAATATATACTCAACTAAGTCTTTATATTCAAGCAGTATATACTAATCATCCTCCTTATATTACGGTACTAAGTATTGGATACCTGAGTTATTATCTACGGTATTCTATCTACGACATGCATGGCTAAAAATATAGACCCTTAATAATATGCCTTTACATCTCTAAGCTTTTACTAAATATAGCGGCATATTTAATTAAAATTAAACTGTTGTATTATATTATACGTGATATATCTATCACGTGATTATTATCTCTAAATCATTATACTATTCCTAAAACATTTATATCGTTCTATATTATTCATGCTATGATAGTCCTATTAGGTATTATAATCTATAACTATATACCTTATCATTGCTTCTTAATACCTTCACGTACCTAAATTTTATTTACTTCTAATTGATTTGCAGTGAAAAGTTATATACTTATAAGATATTAAAAGATATATATATATATACGTATATATATATATTTATATATAATATAGTTTATATCATAATATTACTATATAACTATACATCCTTATTAATTCAGAGGTCTACATGGAGATTACAAGATACTAATTATGGAATATACTACTACCCTTTTACTCTAGCCCCTCTAATCTACTAACTAGGGAAATTGAAAATATTATATATATTAGTAGACTATATATATATATTATATAATATATATATACATGGGCGCCCGTAAGCAGGGGGGTGCAGGGGGGGGCAACTTGCCCCCCCCTACATCTTGGCGAAAAGAAAACTGATCACTCCTTATAATGTTGCTCAGATTCGACGTTTTTTAAGGGTTTATTAAGAGAAAAACTGAAGGAGGTAGAAGAGATAACGATAAGCAATGTTAAAAGTTTACATTTTTTTTTAAAGTTTTAATGTGTTTTCGTTCATATTGTCTTGAAGCGAACTAACTTAGCGTGTGTTTTTTTTATATAGCAAGAGAGCGGTTCTTTTGACAAGTAATTCCGCTGAAAACATCTCAGTATTCGATAGCATTTGCGGCTGACTAGCAGCTTCTACATAGTAGATTTCTAGTAGAATTATTATGATATAGATTTAGCATCATATTTATATTTATTTCCTATTATATATATCAAATTTTATCATATATATATATATATTATATATAATATATCATTATATATTATAAATCATTCAAACTTGCCCCCCTTAATTCGAAATTTCCTGGCCCTCTCGCCGATGTATATATATATATATCATATACTAAGAGCTTAAGGTGTTGGATGCTAGTTCCGCAGGCTCGAGAGAGACAAGCAGTCGTGATAAATGATTATTTGGATGGTGTAGCAATTGGAAAAGAGTACTGAGTATAAATATTAGAATATCTATTTGTCTGAAAAGGGAACTGACGATCGCGAGAGTGTAGTAGGAAAGTTTAGTGGTGGAAGTTAGAAAGGTGGCTGATGCAAATTAAATCTTTGGTCAGACACTAAGAAAAGGAACTCTAAGAATCCTGAGTGCGCTGAGGGTTCTCACGCTGAGTTTCTATGTTGTTACCAACCGTGTTAATGTATAGTAAGTGAAACTACAGGGTTGGGGGAGTTTTTGATTATTTTTAGAAAAAATAAATTCTTTTAATTTTTTTTTATTTTTTTTGTTTATATTTTAAGAAAAATTTTATGCACACATATAAGTCGCTGCCTTTTTTCTCAATTATTATTATTCATAAAATTGAGTAAATAATCTACATTTTTTGCTAATTAATAATAAAGTTTTAGTATAGACTATATCACTATTATTCGAAGTTTAATTTTAAGTTATTTCTTTTAACATATTATGTATGATAGACTGTATTAGATATTGAGTAACGCTGGAGTTTCTCATCTTATTTCTTTACTTAGACAATATTGAATTGATATCGAGCTACATTCGCACTGAATTTACTTATTATGATGTCGATGAAGATTACTCTTATCAATCTAATCGGGTGATAACTACGACTAATTATTTACCGTTGAATTTTTAGTGAAAAACATTTGACCTTAAAAAAAAAAAAAAAAAAAAAAAAAAAACAAAAAAAAAAAAAAAAAAAACAAATTCATAAAAAAATAATCATCAGCCTATTTAAATAATTTGATTTTTTCGTGTCATCCCTGAGTGAAACCATGGTGTAAAAATAAGAGCATAGAATTAGGTGAAGTCTCCTCAGATGGATAATTAATAGGGGCGTTGTTCAGTGCGAGAGAATTAATTGATAAGAATGAGAAATAAAAGTTCTTCTTTTTTCTTTGTGGTGTGAAAAAGGCGTAAAATGAGAGAAAAACAAGAGTGTTTAAGATGGTTGGTCATATGAAAGGACCCTCGAATGATAGTCCGGTTTGGTTAGAGCGGAATGTATACGAGTGGTGAGTGTGCTGGGAATCGACCGACTGAAGACCCGAAGAAAAAAGTGGATTGAGTCAGGTAAAGAGGAGTGACTAAAGGAAAGGAATGTGAGTTGGTAGAGGCGAGAAGAAGTGTATAATAAGGAGTGAAATGGGAAATGCTAGTGTAAATAATGCATTTTTAGGACATTAGGACATTAGGAATATAGAGACAGTAAAAAAGCCACATGGGCCTCATCGAACTGCCCAGTCAAACCCAGCTACCCAAACAGCTCATGCCAAAATCCACAAAGCAACCTAGGGCCTTGTCAAATTTGTTGTAACCTACAAATCCACCAATTTCGGCTTAGTTCGATATACTAATGATATACCTTGAAATACTGATACCGCAAACTATCTCTCTTCTCCTGGCCGTCCACATTTTCGCTGCTTGGGCTCTTGCCATCTCCGTAGTTCTCTGGTCGACTTGGTAATGCACGTTGAGGCTTTTTTCACTTCCCTCTTCTATATGGCCGCAAGTTCCCATGGGTGTTTTTTCCTCTGTCGGCTGAGGTGGGGAGTGACAACACAGCCCTCCTCGGTTGCTTAATTTTTGTCCCATTTAATCTTATGGTCCGTCTTTCAGTAATCGGCCGGACTTGGTCGATGGGATAACTTCTCCTTTATATCTCCGCGGCTATTATTGCTTCTTGCTCTAAAAGGGTTCTTCTTGGGCTGCTGTTGCTCACTCCAACCTTTTCAGTGGTCTCTCCCTTTCGCCCTCCTGCAGAGAATTCTATCGTTTTGAGAGCATCCTGCTCTTGCCGATAATACCTCTTAAGCTTCTTTGAAACATCATATTGAAATCTACGGCCCAGCTTTGCTCGAGTCTGGCGCCTCCCACCGATAAGCTCAAGGCGCCAAGGCCGATTTGATGAAAGCAATCACGATGAAATTAGACTTAACTAACGTTATGGTCAACATGCCATCCTAACACATAACTGCTAATAACTAAAAACCCGCCAATGTTGGCTTCGGTCACATATAATGATACCTCACCATCCATAACGAGATCTAACCGTTTTCTTTAAATGTTGCAATCGCAGTCACACTCACCTCAACCTCCTATGGCAGACTTATTCCCAAGAATTTAACAACCCTATCTACTGAACGCAATGCTTTTTATATCAAGCATGCATGCTTCTCTCTTATTTTTCTTACTATGCCCCTGGTCACCTGTCCATTGTTCTACTATGAAACATTTATTGGTCTCCTATTTTATCAATAGATGTAAAATTATTTGTAGACTTGTAATCATGTCCCCTCTGAAGAAATCGCCTTTCTACAGAAAACGTTCCTAACTCCTTCAGCCTCTCCTCATAACTCATACCCTCAAAAAGTCAGACACAATCCTTGTTGCTCTACGTTGCACTCCTCTCCAGCAAATCTAAAGTCTTTCTTTAAATAAGGCCCCAAACTTGTGCAACAATACTCTATTACTGGCCTAACATAGCATTATACAGTTTACTTATTACTTCCCTGCTCTTGTAAACAACATGCGATTTATTATGCCCGCCATCTTATTAGCCTTTATTTCTAGCTTCCAAACATGATTGCTACCTTTCAAACTTACTGCCTTATCTAATCCACACCTAATCCTTTCTGCCCACCAGCTCGCCACTCACCCATTCATACGTAGTTTAAACTTTTTTGCAGTAATACCATAGGTGAAGAACGCTACACTTTTACTATTAATAATAATTTGCCACTTATCGCCCACCCAAGAAGTTTATCAAGCATCCATTTTGAATCTTTATGCATCCTTCACTTTATTCCTACTGAGGTGCGCCAACCTTTAGTATCATCTGAACTTGAACCTTGCATTAAGTCTGTCAAATCATTTCATATAATGGGAACAATAGTGGCACCCAGCACGTGAACCCTGTGGCGGACACCACTCTCAGCTATTTCCTCATGATGATTATATTCCCATTTCAGTTGTACACACTGTTTTTTCTATTTCGCAACCACTCTTATAATCCAACCTTGTACCACTCCACCTATACCACATTGCAAATAACTTTTTCATCAGCTCTATGTGGGACCTTATCAAAAGCCTTACTAAAGTCTAAATATAATAATATCACTGGATCTCCTCGGTCCAATCGGCAGGTACCTTATGGTCCATAAACATTCTAAAAGGTTGTCTGACATGACCACCCTTTCTGAAAGAACCATGCTGGGAGTCATACAATACCTTTGTTTTTCTAAATATTTCTCTATAATGACCTCTATAACTTTTCCAGAACCTTTACAACCAGAGGATGTTAAGCTAACTGGCCTATTTAATTTCCCAAATCTTCCTTACACCTTTCTTCAAATAGGCACAACATATGCTGTTTTCCAGTCATCCTGACCGTCACCAAGTGTAATTAAGACTCGCTTTAAAAATCAGAATAAGTGCTTTGCCAAATGCTTAAACCTAACCTCTTTCAGATTCTACCAATATATCCATCAGGGCCTGCAGCTTAGTTGATTAAAATGAATCTAATGCAATTTTTAAAAATCTTCCCAATCAAATTCCAAATTCCTGTAAATTATTTATTACATCATGCATACCAGACCTGTCTCCAAACTATTATCCAATCTTCCTCAGTAAACATTGACCCAAAATAGGCATTGAAAAATGTTGACCAACTCCTTATTCGAACTCAATAAATTTTCATCAATTTTAATTGGGCCAATTGTCCTATTCTTACTTTTAATTTTATATAAGCTAAAAACAGGGCTGTGGAGCCGGAAAATATTTTTCTGAATCAGACTCCATTTTAAAATTACCTGGCTCCAACTCCAGTATTTTAAAATTACCCAGCTCTGACTCTGTCATTTTAAAATTGTTCAGCTCCGGCTCCTAGTTATAATTCCTTCTCCATTTACACATGAAATCATTAATTTTGTTATAAAATTTTTATGGTATGATGAAATTGAATGTTTGTTAATAACATCTTTATTAACAGAATTAAAAACTTAAAAAATATTTTATAAAAAATAAGATTTTAAAGAATACAGAAAAAGAATTATTCACATTCTTCCTAAATTTTAATATAATTCTTCTTTGAATGATGTATGTATGATATCTGTATGTACATTTACGTAATATAATGTTTGAAAGTTTTGTTTTATTTTATTTATTTTTTTTTTTAAATGGAGAGATTTTATTTCAGTTTCATCCTAAAGTTTAAAATAATTTCTCTTCGAACTATGAGTTGCCTGAACATATGTAATATAATTTTATTTAAAGCAGATTTTTTTTTAAAAAAAATTATTCACTTTCTTCCTAAATTTTAAAATAATTTTTCATTGAATTGCCTGAGCATATGTAATAGGCTATAAATTTATTTAAAACAATTGTTTCTTAAAAATAAAAGTCGATAAAATCCTCCTATAACTATGTCCTTAGATCCACTTTTATTATTTTTAAAGCAGAAAATAAGCTCTCAACATTCACTTGACTAAGAGGCAACTCTGTAATTGTGTAAGCCGCTTGACTTGACTAGGAGGCAAAGCTGTAATTGTGTAAGCCACATCTTGCAAAATTTTAAGATAGCTTTGCAATAGGCCTATGACAGGATTAATAGGGAAGTTCTGTGGCAGGTGTCGGTGGTAGGCTTTTGAATGGAATCGAAAGTATGTATGACGATAGTGAAGCATGTGTAAGAATTAATGGAGTTGAAAGTGAATGATTTAATATTAATATTGGAGTGAGACAGGAAATGTGTTATGCCTCCATGGTTGTTTAATTTGTATATTGGTGGAGTAATGAAAGAATTTAGAGGTAGGGAAAGGGGTTAGAATGATGGATAATGGAAAAGAGTGGAGAGTACCCTGATTATTGTATGCAGGTGATTTGGTTTTATGTGGCGAATCTGAAAAGAGGTTGTGAAGATTGGTAGAGGGGTTTGAATGTAAATGTAGATAAGAGTAATGTTATGGTAGTGAGTGAGGAGAGTCCACTGGGTGAAGTCATGTTGGATGGTGAGCATTTGGAACAAGTATCCCAGTTTTAATATTTAGGATATATATTGGATGAAAAGGGAATGGATGATGCAGAGTCTAGTAGGAAAGTTGTGAATTGTAGGAAGTTGCTGGTGCAATTAAATTCTTGGTGGATGCAAATGGACTAAGCCTTGACTGCACCAATGTTTTGCATGAGGATATGTTGTTACATGTGTTAATGTATAGTAGTGAAACTAAGGTATGTGTTCATATGGACAATTTTAGGGGCATGTTAGGTGCGAGAAGAATTGATAAAATGAGGAATGAGCGCATTAGGGAGTTGTGTGGTGTGAAGAAAGGTGTAACTATGAGGATAAAAGAGGGTACATTGAAATGGTTTGGTCATATAGAAATGATGGATGATTGTCAGTTAGTTAAGTGAATGTGTATAGTGGTGAGTGTGGTGGGAATTGACTGGCTGGCGGACTGAAGAAAAAGTGGTTTGAATCAGTAAAGGTATGCAAGTTTGGCAGAGGCGAGAAAAAAGCTGCATAATAGGAATGAATTGTAGGATTTTGTGAGGTATGGTTGTGAGTCATCTGATCTAAGAGATGAACCCTACACTGATGAGATACTATAGTAAGTCTCTCAATCACATGAAGCTCTAGGCTGGATTTCTCTTTTTGTGATGAATTCCCACTTAAAGGTAGGGGGGGGGGGGGGACTTTCTTTTTGACTTACATCATGTTCTTCTGCTACTTTTTTGTATGACATGCACCTAATCTCCAATCTGTCTGGGGAAAGAAGGTAGATGATGATGATGATGATATACAGTATATATATATATATATATATATATATATATATATATATATATATATATATATATAATATATAATATATTTATAATTATATTTAATATTTATATAATATATATATTATATATAATATATTAATTAGTATATATATATATATATATTATATATAGTATATATAGATTATATATATATATATATATATTATAA
>JABUQX010041773.1:30000-55819 GCA_015478945.1 Trachelipus rathkii
GGATGATAAAATGGAAATTAAGGAAGAACCAATTGAAGTAGATGTGATGGAAAAATCAAATGAAGAGGCATGTATATATTGGGTTAATATAGACCTAGCTTTTGTTTTCATTTTTTTTTTAATTTTATCTTTTGCAAATTTTATTTCTAATTGTGGTATATATATATATATATATATATATATATATATATATATATATATATATATATATATATATATATATATATATATATATATATATATATATATATATATATATATATATATATATATATATATATATATATATTTTCTCTCTCTATCCTCTTTACTCTTCTCACAAAATATAGGGTTGGGGTGCATAACGTGCATAAAAATAGGATAGTTAAGTAGAAAAGCATGATGCAATTTGAAAGGAAAGCCCCCCCCCCCAATCCCCCGGACCATTCCCTCCCATACCTTTAAGTGAGAGCTCTTCAGTCAAAAAAATAAAATTAACCCTAGGGCTTGACAAAACTGCAACGGACCCTCACTGTGGTATCTCATCAATGTGGGAGTTTATCCTGAGCCAGATCCTAGCCACTCCTCACAAAACCCCGCGATTCACCCATATTATACCTTTCTTCTCGCATCTGCCAAATTAGCATTCTTTTCCTTCAGACATTTCTTTATTGATCTACTTTTTCTTCAGTCCCCAGCAATCGATTCCCAGCAAACCACTCACCACTATACATCCACTTAACTCCAACTGACTATTATCCATCCTTTCCATATGACCAAATCATATTATTATTATTATTATTATTATTATTATTTTTATTATTATTATTATTATTATTATTATTATTATTATTATTATTATTATTATTATTATTTTTAAAAATTGAAAAGCATTGCTTTCTCTGTCCTAATAATTATATGAAGATCAGGGTAAATTCTTCTGTGCCTCTCCTAGCTTCTGTTGTTAGTTGGTGGGTAAAAGATTTCAAAATGAAGGGAAGTTTAATTTTGGCTGTTGGATTTTTTGGTCCAAAGTGGAAATGGTTATAATTTTCCAGTCAATTTCCACCAAATAAAAACAAACAACCGCTTTTCTTACCCATAACACATTCCAGGTGTTTTTTTGTCTTTTAATGAACTTAAACCATGTTTTTTGACATTTTGGGGTTCACCTCTCCTACATTTTTTTCGAATTGTAATTAATGACTATAATAATAATAAATTCATAGCCATTATCAAAAAATTATTGTTCTTTCTATTTGATGTTGGGTAATATATTCCAGTGCTGCTTAATTCTGAAGACAAGAAAGGAAAAAATTGAAAAATTGATAATTTGTTTTTATAATAATAAAAAACGAGTACGGAAAATTTCAGAGCGTATGAAAGGTATAAGACCATTTGTTATTTACATAATTTTTTTTTGTATATGCCACAGTGTTGCTTCTGGGTAACAATATAGGGAACAAAATTTAAAAAAAAAAAATAATTTGGGGTAGAATATAAAAAAAAATTATCCTAAAATAAAAAGATGCACATCTTCCCCCACCTTTATATACCCTAAAAATATGAATATTGATTCTATGACCAGAAAAAATAATTCACAATTTTTCACATTTACCTGATTTGAAAAAGTTATTAGAAAAAATGCAGAATCGGGGGTACGATAATTCTTTTCTACTCATCTAATCAATATCAAATTTTCAGGATGTTTATAGTTGGGGAGATACATCTTTTTATTTAGATATTTTTTTTGTATACTCAAAAAGAAATTTTAAAGTTCAATTTTTTTTTTTTTTTTTTTTAAATTTGTTCCATGTCCAAAAACAAAACAAAACTATTAGCATACACCAAATTTCATGTTGATCAGATGACCAGAAAAAAAATTATCGCATTTTTGCTTTTCATTTTTCAAAACCATTTTTAGTTAGGTTCTGGAACTTGGATTCAAAAATCAAATATTTTGAACAATAATTTTTTTAATAATGCACCCATCTTCGTATCATTCAAGTTTCAAGTCATTTCTACAAAATTGTAGGAAGTGAACTCCAACATGTCAAATGTTTTTCTTCAAATGAAAATAATAGAGGCAGAAAATATCAAAAGAATGATTTTTGTTAAAATAATAATAATAGAGCAAATCAATAGAGAGAAGAAAACACCTGAAATCGACTTTTTAAGGGTCAGAAAAAGCTGCAGTTTTCTTTTTTATTTAGTTTTGCAAGTTGGCTGAAAATTAAGAAAATTATGACCATTGCCGGTTTTTGGTTCACACCCCAAAATCCCATAATCAAAATCAAAACCAGCCCTGAAATCAAATTTGCTTGCTGCTCCTACTTATTCATCACCAAACTTCATTCCAACATTCCAACTTTTGACTCCAGCTCTGCCAAAGTTGCTTTTGACTTCGACTGATGCTGAGCTAAATTTGCTACTGACTCAGACTGCAGAACAATGAATTTTGTTTTCTATTCCGACTCCAATACAATCAAATTTGTTTTCGATTGTCTGCAACACAATCAAATTTACTTTCGACTCGGATTGCTGCACAACCAAATTTACTTTTGACTGATTGAAGCACAACCAAATTTACTTTTGACTGATTGAAGCACAACCAAATTTACTTTTGACTGATTGAAGCACAACCAAATTTACTTTTGACTGATTGAAGCACAACCAAATTTACTTTTGACTGATTGAAGCACAACCAAATTTACTTTTGACTCTGCTTGCAGCACAACCAAATTTACTTTTGATTCTGCTTGCAGCACAACCAAATTTACTTTTGATTCTGATTGCAGCACAACCAAATTTACTTTTGATTCTGATTGCAGCACAACCAAATTTACATGACTGATTGCAGCAAAACCAAATTTACTTCCGACTCTGACTACAGCACAATAATACTAAGTTGCACCACCAAAATTCGACTCCAACTCTACAACTTCGTATTACGTATTTATCCTTTTTGATATTTTTAACAGGAGCCCAGTTTAGTCCTGTGCAAACATACGAGCATAAAATCAAATTTTTGTTACTTATGTTCCCTTTTCTTTATTACATTTAACTTTTTATTATACTTAGTCAAAAATTATCCAAGAACTATTTCTCAAAACAATCACTCTTAATCATACTACTACAATAACGTAAAATCGCTCCATATCTCCGTACTATATTTTATTTTTAAATCTGCAATTAACTAATTTATTTAAACTATATATTATTTTACTTTCATCTTCATTTATAAGGCCGCTAAAATTTAACTGATTTATTATAGATGAATTACTTAGTGTTTGTATATAAAATATCCCTTACAAACTCACATTAAGAATCATAGAAGCTTTTATTATTCTTTTTGATATAATTTTTTGCCTTATGTATATATATTAGTTTTTCGAAAATTATATGAATTTTTTAGCCAATTACAACTAAATTTTCATGATCTGTACTTTATCTTATGCTTTGAAAAGCTGATTTGTAGCCTTTACAATTAAGCCAACTAAAATTTTTAATGCACTATTAACTTTTGTGTATCTATATCAAAGGATCATGAGGTACTATTTATATTCATTTGTTATTTTAATACTAAATATTTTTAGCAGTTCCTATTGTCACATGGGAAGTTTGCAAATTTAACGTCACTAATATTGATGTAGAAGTATAACAGTAGTAATGTTGATTTAATTTAAATCCCCCAGGAATCCACCGTGCAGAAACCTAAGCTAAAGGTTTCAATATATAAAGAGGGTCCTACAGTAACAAATATAGCCTCTTGTTTATACCAAATTTCTTCTAGAGAAAGAAGAAAGACGGAGAGCTTTAGCAGATCAACAATACAAACTAGATCACAAAGCAAAAAGGAAGACGCTGTAATGGAGAGTGACGAAGCCACGACGATAAAAAGTCCAACGCCAGAAACTTGCTCAAGAAAATTAAAACCAGTTTCCAAAAGAAAACGAAATCATTCTCCAAGAGATTTTCCCAAGAAAAAAAAGAAAACCAATAATTTACCAAGGAATGTTACTCAAGTAAAAAACAAAAGAAGTCTTAAGTTGCTTAAGGAAAACCAAGTGAAGCTAATAAAAGGTATTCATTCATATTCTTGCTCCGCCTGCGGTTATATTGGAAAGCAAAAACCACAGGTTGTGGTTCATATTAGACGGCACTTAGGCATAAAACCATATGCATGTGAGCACTGTGATTACGCCAGTGTGGAAAGATCTCATTTGTCAAGGCATCTTAAAGTACATTTTGCTAGCAAACCTCATAAATGTCCAACTTGCTCTTATTCATGTATACAAAAATCATCTCTCCGGAAGCATTTACTCAAGTTTAATAATCATTAATATTTTTATTCACTGCCTAATTTTCTCCTTTTTACAAATTTCTTTATTTTTTTTTTTTTTTTTTTTAATTTTATATAGTGTAAGGATTCTTTTTATTTTTATTTTTTAAGAATTTTTCTCTTTTTATATTTTTTTCCTCTCTTTCTCCTCCTCTCACTCCTGTGTATGTATGTGTTTGATGCTTTATGGCTCATGCTCTCTCGTTTAGGCTCTGCCCCATTCCACCATTAATTTATACCAGTACTCTCTATTTATATATATATATATATATATATATATATATATATATATATATATATATATATATATATATATATATATATATATATATATATATATATTATTCCTATAATTAATTATACATACAAAATATAATGTTCATTTTTAGAATATTATAAATTTAAAGAATATTTTATCATTATCATCAGCATTATCTGTACCTCCTTTCCCCAGATTGTGGTGAAATGCGCAACATACACCAGAAACAGAAAAGTGATAGAAGAACATACCTTAAAGTTAGTGCTGGTCACAGTAAAAAAAAAAAATTACCCTAGGGCTTCACAAGACTGCAGCGGACCTTCAGTGTGGGATCTCGTCAATGTAGTATTTATCCATTGAACAAGGCCGACAACCATACACCCTCACAAAACCCCGTCATTCACTCCTATTATTAACCTTTCTTTTCGCCTCTACCACACTCGCATTAATTTACGGACTCGATCCATCAATCCACTTTTCTTCGGTCTCGCAGCCAATCGATTCCCAGCACACCCGCCACTATACATCCGCTTAACCAACCGATTATCATTTATCCTTTCTATATGACCAAACCATCTTAAAACACTTTCGTTTATTCTCTCATTTATGCCTTTTTTTACACTACACAACTCTCTCAACACTTTTATTCCTCATTTTATCAATTTTTTCACCTTCCACACCCTTAAGATTATCCATCTGAACATATTGTACCTTGGATCTATACCTCTTATTCCACGCCATAGTTTAACTACTATACATTAACAACGGTAACAACATACCCTCATGCAAAAGTATAGCTCACTTAAAGCTTAGTTCCTTTGTTTTCACTAAGGATTTAATTGTACCAGCCACCTTCCTACCATTGGCAACTTTCCTACTACACTTCATCATGATTTCACATATCCAACATGATTTCACATCGCGGATTCTCCTCACTTTGATCTAGATTTACTTTCAAACTCCTCTTTTACGCACCCTGCCAAACCCCTCCACCAATCCACTCATTTTCTTTAGATTCGCCGCACAAAACTAAATCATTAGCGTACAATAAGCAAACATACATTTGATTCCATTAAGAATCCTACCATCAACACCTGCCACAAAGCTTTCCAAGTAATGCTGTCATACCTGTTGCAAATCCGTAAAACTTGATAAATTTCTTTTCTCATTTTCTCACATTTGTTCAATGTGAAAATTTGATTTAGAAACTGTTTTTTGATGCATTGAAAATCCTCTTTTTTTCTTTTCCCCAATTAGAGATACGAGGAAAATCAAGGGTCAGCTGCTCCAATTTCACCATTGTGGCACGCATAAATTGATGAGTGGTTTGAAAATGAGTTGGGATAGGACAAGAACCTTGAGGAGCATCATTATTAATAAATTTAAAGGATGAACGGTGGTCGTCTGCAACAGCTGTTGTAGCACGACCGGAATGGAAATTAGGGAGAAGGATAGACGCCGTTGGAGGGAAGTTTAGGAATCAAAGGAGCTTTGGCTCAATCGAATATTTTTGACGTCTTAACGCCACAGCAGTAGTTCGCCGAAATGCGGAGGGGCAGAGGACCAAGAATGATAGGGAAGAGAAAGATCATCATCAGTAGATCATATTGCCGATCAGAGATTAGATTAGAAAAATTGTTTCCAAATTTTCATGTAGAAGATAGATACGAGAATTTTAGAGTGAATGGAGATTAAAGCGTTTGGCCGATATAGTTGAGAGGGGGGGGGTCTCCCTTTTTTGGCACTGGTTGAATGAGGACACGTTTCCAGCAAGAAGGAAAGGTCGAAGTGGAAAGACAGAAGAGATGGTTTACCAAGGCAGAGATCAAGCTTAAAAACACAAATTCTAAAAATTATAGTGGGCACGATCGATCCGTTACTAACGGAATTAGGAGCAACGGAGTAACAAACTCGTAACTTTTTTTCATGTAACGTACCGAATAACTTATTTTTTTCTTCGTTACTTTTTAGTCCGTTACATTTTCGACTTTCTTTGAATGTTGATCGCCAATTGACCATCCCGGTCAAGCTAAAGAATCCTTTTTTAATATATATATATATATATATTATCCTAATTATACCATATATTTATCTATATCCCTTCCTTAAAATACGGTATATAATCGAGTCATACCTTCGCGCTATATCTCACATAGCAGCTCATATCACTATTCGGCAAATATTATATCTCAAATAAGCTATAATAAGTATATTTCACAACTACGATAACTGATACAATAGTATATTAGTACAAATGATACGCTATATCACATTACTATATATATAATTATATCTTATATATAGGTGCTATCCTCCGGCTGGGCTTTGCCGGCCATAGTGGTGCACTACTCAATTTGTAGGGGCGCAATTAGCCTAATCAATTTTTTAAAAAGGCGACTAAGCAAAGGTCGCACAGCCATTCTCGCGCCTATGAACAGGAATCCTAGAAGCGTGTCTTTCTTTTACCTCTTAATTCAGGTTAGAAACTAGACAGCCGTCCGAAATTTTGTCTCATTCTCCTACAATACCCCCAGTGTCAAATAACTTGTACTTTATATAAATAACTTACATTTATTACTTTATCAGAAATGTGGAATACCGTTCAGTCGGGCTTCTGGAAACTCGGCTATATATATATATATATATATATAATACTATATATATATATATCTGCTCAATCAGTGATACAAATTGATCCGTATCTTGCGGCATAGAAATTCGTGATGGGTATTTTGGAAATAAAAACTGCGGGATATTTGTTATCAAATTATGCCGGTGCAATATATATATATTATATATGGTTATATTTATCAATACCTATATATACTATATATATAATTATTATATATATACTACGGCTAGGTAGGTAATTGTAATGGTATATAATTATACATATTTAGACTTATAGCGTTATAGAGTGAGTCTTTATATAGTCAACCTCCCTATATATACGCTATATGGATTTTCTGTCCTGTGACGAGCTCTCACATGTACATGGTCACAGAGGGGGCGGAAGGCTGGGCTTTTCTTTTCGACCTTTACATCTTTCTCCTACTGCTTTTCCTTTCTTTTCCGATGCTTGTACATCACCTTACCCCCTCTAGGCCTTGGGCAAAGAGAGAGGAAGAAAGAAGAAACTAATATTATTAGTTCCCAACATTATATAGAATTACGTATTATAAAAAATCTATACTACATTGTAGTATTGAATACGCAATGTGAGATGTATTTAGTATATTATATTGAGTCAAATGTTATGTGTGTCTAATCAAATCACATTAAGTTTCCTGTAGTATTCTTAATATAATAAGAGTACTAGTGAGTAACTATAGCTTGTTGCACCGGCCTACCCGGATCAAATACCCGCAAATATTTTCAAAACCGATACCCGCCGATAGCCTGATACTTTATCCATAATACTATATATACTAAGGATATAGTATATAGCTTAATTCCTATTACTCAGACTAATGATATACCCCTAGTACTGATTAGTATAGGAGTTGAGTATATAGGAGTATATTATATTGAGTATAACACCCGATATTATTAATATATGATATATATACTTAATATTATTATTTTAGCTTACTTCTTCTGCCCCTGGCCACCAATTGGAGGCCACCACTGCTTTCGCCCAGGAGCAAGTGCTTGCGCTTCTGCGGTCTGCCACCAACCACCTCAATCCAGAATTTTGAGGCGTTTATCTAAGAGTGTGTCTTATCTCTTGAGTCATCATAGGTGGTACTTGGTGCGGCGTCGTCGCGTCTGCCCCAGTATCTAGGGTCATGCTCTGCAAGGAACGGACGGTTGGCCTGCCACTGCGACTGTCGTGTCTTGGCCACTTCCCGTCGTCAACTTGCACCCCTATATCCGCCAAGAAGGGGCTGTACCGTACGACGTTGCTCTGAGTTTGCTCAATCTCTGTATTTATAGTACATGCAGTCTTGAGCCGCTTGTGGGTGACCTCGTATCTACTCCGATGCGAGGTCGATTTCGGCCCTCTGGACAGCGTTTCCTCTCGCCCTACCGGGGAGAGTTGTTGTGGGCGTGGGTGCTTTAGTAAATGTTCTAGCCTTCTGTGGGTCGGTTTAAGCAGGTAGGTGCTGGCTTTACACGATTAGTGTAGTGAGATACCTCCGTGTACTCCATTGACAGCTCTATGGTATTTGACTGGGTGTGTAGTAGGAAGGTTAGTTGTTGGCTGTCCTTGTCTACATAAAATTTGAGCTGGTGAAGAGGAGGGGATTTTAAGTCCTCTCTGTCGGGTGGTAGGAGATACAACATTTGTGGTGAGGAGCACAAGGGTGCGGATGGTATATCTGTGCTTTTTCCTGATAGACATTTCAGTCCGCGTCACCCGCGGGCCATCTCTCAAGCCTGGTGTGTGCCGAGGATGGGGAGGAATTGGAATCTTCAGTCCGCTCAATTATTGCACTCGTGACGATTAGTGGGTGAGTTTTTATCGTGCGAGCCTTCCCCCTTGATAATACCTTGCAGGGCCTGTAATTCACCCTTGAGACACATTCACGCTACCTTATTGTCTTGTTTCTCCGAGATGCTTTAGTCAGACCGTGTCCTTGAGGAACTCCATTGACTTGAGGTTCGGACGCGCACATATAGTTATATAGTGCTGTTTCCGATGAGCTTGTTTACACTCAATCTATGAGAGCCCGTATATATAACTAACTTAAGTATACGTGCTATATATTACTATCCTTATCGAGCTACCCTATTACCCCCTACTGAGGTGGATTCCGAGACTTCATACTTATATTCTATTTACTATTACCATACCCTAATAGATCCCATATCCTCTTATCTAGTTACTCACCTAGTAACCTATTACTCCTATACCTTTCCGGCTCTCCAATATCTCCCTCGCTATGCTCGGGTATATTTTACTTAGCATTTATATTACAGTCCTCGACGTCAAGCTCTCCCTTGCCTTCCCACTCACTGGTTATACCACGCCCACGGGTCAGGAGCCCGTCATGTCCAATAGAGGTGCGCTGTTCTATACCTCGGACCTCCACCTCATCGAATATTCAACTCACTAACTAACTCCGTGAGCTTACTACAATGACGAGAACGCTCACTATCACGCTAGGCCTTCTAAACTGCATGAGCTCGAGCTGGGAGTATTCATGAATTCATGCCACGGAAATCACAGTGATAGTGAAGAATCCTCCACCTATAACAAGAGGATGCGACATAGTGGGGAACAAAAGGTATGTGACAAGCTACCTGTGCAAGCGAATCTGACGTACCTATACGAGTTAACCTCAATACGCTCAACTACTTATATACTCAATTTGCGCCACGCCACATCAGCACCCCTCCGCTATTTCACGAGGGCGTCTCTAAAAATGGCGGGCTCACACTCGATCATATTATTTTCCTCTTCGTACTACTGCCAGACATCGGTACCTATAGACAACCGAGATAAAGGCCATAATTGCCCATCGACCTCTCCTGATAATAGATAGTGGTTCTAAATTGAAGTGCGAAACCAGTTGGCAGTATGAGCATGTAATTTTATATTATTTCAGTCCCCTTCAGCTCCCCTCATTGTTATTTCTATCTGTCTCATACTTCGTCAAAGCCGAGTGATATACTAGAGATCCCTCCCCCCACGATTATGAGATGCAACGTGTCCGCATACAGAGGCGGATAGTAGGCCCTTGTCAGTCATTGCTGGAGTAACTGGAGCCAGAGGAAATAAGAGAGTCCGCGTCTAAACAGAACTCGTCCTAGTTTTCTTTTTGAGCGGTCTCACCATTACTAGCCCACCGATGTGAGTGTGATGGTTTTCCAAGACTATTTTTTTTCATGTTAAGAGGCCAAGGTATGTTTAATTCTCTGAGCGTTCAATCAGAGAGATTGATGTAGAGACACGTCGAAAGAGATCCAACGGAAAAGCTTTAAGTCAGCGGTCTAGTTAGGAGATTATAGAAGTTGTGTTTTTAAAGAATTCGATTATTTCAGAAATTTTTACTCGAATCCAGGGCAAGAAACTTGCAGCTATATAAATTGTTCAGATACCTACGAAAGGGAGTTCAGCTAGAAGTAAATAAGAACAGTTATAATTGAAATCTGAGTTGACAGACTTGAAATGGTCGAGTCATTCGGCACAATGGTGGATAGAAGTTAGATGAGTGCAGGTGAGATCATTTCTGAAAATAGGCAATAAGACAGAACCCTGAGGGTATCAACAAACTCTCACTATTGATCTCAAGAATAAAAGATCATAAGTCGCGACTAGTCAACTCAACTCAAACAGCTCGATATTGTAAGGGATTTATTCCAATACAAAGAAGGAAGTTGACATAACATGTTTGGAATCAGAATCGTATTGAAGGGTAAACCCAAAGGAAGGAGAGCTTGTGAATTCAGTGAACGCGAACGTCCATACCCCGTCCAAAAATCCGCCTTGGCATATGTCACAGATCGCTCACCACGCAAGATCTCCCCGTCAGTATCCTTAAAGGTCGTAAAAATCATAAATACTCAAGTATATCTTCATGGGAACTCGTTCCTATCGTCCCAGTAGACTCTTACTCCTCGAGCGCCGCAAAGACTGACTGGCGATCGATAGTAAAGTTAGAAGAGCATTCCATGATGATCTAAAGAATAATGAGAGCTGAGAAGAGTTTCAAAGATCTTAGAATGAATACAAGTATACAAGTAAGAGCTATCGGGCGATAGTTTAAATATTGAGAGGCGCTTCCTTTTTTTTTCGAATAGGTTTGGACATGTGCGTCGGCTTGCAAACAATTGAGAGAAAGTGTAGTATTTGATGAGTATAGAGAATATAGTGACGAAGGGAGCCGGTTCCAAGCACGGTAAGCATGACACATCCTTTCTCAATAAACTCGGGTGATTTTCAACGGAGCTCATGCATCCTGATCAAAATGTCAATTATCGCAGTCAAAGGCCTAGACATCTCTGAGTCTGAGGAGGATCGAATGTCACGTAATCTATCAAGTGGTCTGATTAGAGGAGTTGAAAGCGTATGACCCGAAGTAGTTGGCCTTTTCAGATGGAGAATTAGCAAGAGAACCAGAACCATCATTTCGAATAAGAGGAGGAAAGCAAACATAACAGAAGTTGTTAGATGGATGTTTTTGCACGAGGTTCCGTACGAAGATATGGCTATTTTCATGTATTGAGGAAGTCATTACTATTATGCCTGATCATCCCTGACTGAGGGCTTATTCCACGTATATATTATTATTGACCTCCATTCTACTCGTTTATTAATCCCCATTTCAAGTACTATCATGGAGCTACCTATACAATGTATCCATATTATGTCACCCCGTAGTGATATTCTACCCCGTTTGTCGTTACCGTCATTTTTGCCGTACCTATCCTATACCCTAATTCTCTACCCCCCATTGTTACGTTACTTGGTAGCCTATCATCATTTCCTGTCACTTTATTTGCTCAGCGCCCGCCCCTGCTGTGAGCCCTACCTCGAGCTACCTGAGCGTTATCCGACTCTGTTCATATGGCAGTTACCGTCTAGTAGTTTACCTACAACGTCTCTCCAGTACTTGAGCGTCTCGATTGTCCCTCTGTTCTGCTTGTCGTGCACATGTTGTATACGCTGCCCGGGTCCGGGCCGCCTCGTTAATGATATCAACTCCTCCGCACCCTGCCCCCTTCTCTGCTGACTCCCCTTCTTCTTTCCGCTCTAACATTCTTACATCTCTTTCAGCACATTCATAATTTTACGTTCATAATACATCACCTCTCCTGCGATATTTCTTACCGACTTTACTTCTTCTTTGTCTTCAAACAACTATGGAAATATTAACAGATTCTTCCTGTTGTCCTGTATGGAAGCCCCATTACGTATTGTGAATAAACAAATTCATTCAAAAAATACTAAATGGTTTATATTTACAACACTATATGCTAACACTATTGGGATGGATGTTTATCTACTTTGGATAGCCAGATTTATATTTTATCACTGTGTAATTTTTAACCTTGTTATATGCATATTCGATACTATTCAATTTCCTCTCAATTTCAATAACGGGCCTACGCACCTTTTCTCCCGCACATTTCCGCTTTTACCTATTTTTGTCGTAGCGCACGTCCTACATTCGACGGGCATTTTTTTACCTACTTCATGACGTCGCTATAGTCTCTTGACAAACAATGAAAGCAAATCTACAGCATTTCTTAAGTTGCTTCTCGCCTAACGCTTACAATAACTCAATAATACGAAAACGACTTACAATACAGCAAGTTCACGGTTTTGCACTTTGTGCTTATCGAAAATCCGTTAAAGCAATAATCTGGAAGTTTGCTGTTCGCTTTTGTTGTCTAAACTTCTTAATAAATCATATATATCTTAAGAATATGCCGAACTCTCTCTAGCAGACGTCGAGCCTATACGCAATAACATAGTTAATACTAAACCATATTAGTGCGGAGGGTAGCCCCCTGTTGTAATATTGATGATGTCTTCATTCAATAATATTACTTCCATCTTAAAGTGTTTATTACTCTCTCAAATGAGATATATCACCTATCATCTACCAATTAGTTTATGATCCCATTACTTTTATTTTTCGTAATTATTTACAATCGCTTGTTAGTTGTTTTTAATTCCTGGTTTAGTTCCAAATCGAGTTGGGCTTCCATCAACAACAGTCTGGTTCCAATTGTTTGTAAACAAAAGTAAACCTCGTTAAGAATTGCGCTGTCAGTTTTTGCTACGAAATTCGTGCTAAATCGACAGGACCAAACTCCATTATTCTTATCCGAGATTGTAAGCACAGATGCTACTAAAAAGTGAATAAACAGTCTAAGTCAGATAGATTCAGGAAACTATATGAGATCAAATATTTGAGGATATGTCTCTTCAAATATCAAAATTTTCGAGACGGCTGTTTCGAAAGAACGCCACGTTAACATTTTCCTACGTCTGAAATGTAAGAAACATTGGCGATTGTGTTCATAAACAAATTTTCCTAATTCTTTGGTGTTTTAAATGGACAGAGTATTTTGATGGCATTTTTGTAAATGTCGTATTAAAATTTTTATTATCAAAAGTGGCGAAATTTAAATTCTTTAGTGGAAATTTTTTTATAGCCTTTTTATTTCTTACTTATTCTTCTTATTATTTTCTGTTTTCTGCTTTAAAATACCGTCCTTCTATAAATATATATTTTGTGATAATTATAAAATAAACTTTTGTTTACCTATCAAAAACATAAAATTTTAATAAACTTGTTTTTTTATCAGTTTTTATTGTGCATAATATATTCTTCTATATTTTATTATATTCTTATTATATAGTACATTATACTATCCTTCTTTACCTTTTGTATGTCTTATCTTTTATTAATATTTATTATTTATTACATTTATTATTTTATTATTATATGTATTATACCTTTATATTAAATATATTTACTTATATATCCTATATATAAAATTAAAATAAATTAATACTATATATATATCATATATTTATCTATATATAATTATATTATATATATATGGTCTCTATACATTTAAAAATCATGGCTGCGGAGCAGGCAAATATTTTTTCCGGCCCCGACTCCGGCGATATTTTCTTCAATCATTTTAAATTTTACCGCGCTCCGACCCCGGCTCATCATTTTAAATTACGCCGCGGCTCCATCACTTTTATCAAATAAGCCTTGGGCACCCACTCCGCTCCGGCATTTTATGATATGTTGCGGCTCCGGCTCTCCGCTTCGCTCCGACTTCTTGTTATAATTCCTTCTCCATTTACAGTTATGAATAACTAATAAAAAGCTAATTACTTTTTTTAATTACAGTTTAGATATAATGGAATATCTGTTCACATTAATTCTCAATAAACCCACATTAACAGTATTAAATGCCCTTAAACGTCCATATTCGCCTTATTTTATACATTTCACTTAACGTATCTAGAAAGAAGCTTTGTCTATGTGCCAACACCCGTGCGTTAAACAATTTGATACTATTCCTATATTCCATTGCGTCGTATATTATTGTCACTCTCGGCTCTCTCATGTTTCTATATGAAACTGACTGAAAATTTGTGCTCTGAAAACATCGCCACACATGGATTTTTGAACATAGACTTTTTAATTTATATGTATGTGGGATATATATTAATAATCTTTTATAACTTAGAGCTATAGTATGAGAGCTCCTACGTATTATATATGATATATACTATTATACTAGTATATTAATATATAAATGTATATATATATATATATTAATATATATAATATATATATATATATAATATATATTATAATATATTATACTATCTATATATATAATATAATATATATTAATATATATATATTATTATATATATATACTCATATATATATATATATATATAACTATATATAATCATCTCGTCTGTTAACTGGTAGGTAAACCCGATACTTACTATATATTCCCTTATTCCCTATACTAGTACCTACTAACGATCCTACTATATATATATATATATACTATATATAAATATACAAGATATATATATATATGTATTATATTATATAGTATCATATATACTCATACCACACAAGTTATCCCTGCAAATCCAACGGAAACCAGCCACCTGGAGTATAGTATATATATATATATCCTATCTATTATATATATATATAGTTAGTATATATATAATTTATATATATATATAATCTATATGTATATATAGTATATAGTATATATTATATATATATATATATATATATATCTAATAATAAATAAATTCACATTTCTTCCTATTTAAAATAAATTCTCTTTGAACAGCCTGACCATATGATATACAATTTATTCCTAAAACATTGTTCTGAAAACCTAAGAACTGTCATCAATGAGAAACCTCCTTTAACGATGTCCTTGAATTTGCTATTTTATTTAAATTTCATTTAAACGATCGAAAAATAAGCTCTGTCACCATTCACCATTGACTACGGAGGCAAAGCTGTTAATTGTCAAGCGGCATCTTGCAAAATTAAAGGATAGCAAGGTTGATTGCTCTTTAACTGTGAGACGTTTGATTTCCGGTCAAATTTTCCATGTATTCCTTCTAAATTCTTATAGAATTCTAAACCTTTTAATTATCATTGCAATCTTATCATCCATTGTCCCTACTGGTATTTGCTTTTTAATTTTTTCAAACGCTTTTCTGCATGCTCCCAATTTTCCCCAATTTCTGTCAATTCCAGTTCATGTTTCCATCTGACAAGATACTACGAAGGAGGTTTCCTGAAACTACTGAGCTATCTGACTCCGACTCAGATTTCTGTTCGATAAGTGTTATCCCCATTTTAAAGTCGCCTTAGTTCAACAAAGCAGCATTCCCTGAGCTTTAATAATCAGAATCTTCAGTTATGAGAAAGAATCTGAACACAAAAAAAAAACAAATTGTATTTTATTTTCAGTTAACAGTTCTTTCCCTTCTTTTCATGAATTTTGTCCTTTGCTAAAGATAACTCTCTATAAAAATTTTCTGGCATTCAAGTAATTCGATTGGGTTTTTTGTTTGTACAAGTATGGGTGTGTTTCACATAATTTCTCAGGGTTGTCGATTTTGTCCCACTGACTGTATCAGAGAGAGAAATTTGTCAGGAGTAACCGGCACCCATCATCACTACTACTATAATCTTTTAGTGCCGAAGCCTTTAGATGCATACCTATGACGATGTACTCCCCATCTTGTCCTCTTGACCTAGGAATTGCCATTTTCCAGCTTGAAATCTTCAGAAACTTCAATTAATTTGGGGTACCGGCGGCTTTTGCTATTTGTCTCGCCTTTTTTATAAGATTGCTGTACGGTGAGATTGTGGAACCATCAAACGCACTTCTAACTGTAAAAGTTATGAACTCCACATCTCATGTTGCAAGTGTAACCGTCATCTGGAATATGGTCAGTATTCATAATTTCAATACAAGTTCATTACTGAAGAACAACTATGACTTGTCTTCATTTTGGCCATTCAATACAAATCAGATCAACATTTACCGAAGCTTCATGTTCCTCACGCCTCATAGCGTCCCCTTATTTAATTTTGTCAATAGGTATAAATTTATGTTTGATTATCGTAACTAAGCTAATTACTTGCTCTCTGTGTTATCTCGACATTCTTTAAAACGTCAGGAACAAGTTCTTGGATATGATACTATATATCTGATATTATATAAATTATATATATACTAATTATATATATATATATATATATATAAATATATATATAATATATATATATAATATATATATATATATATATATATATATATCTATATATATTATAATATATATATATAAATATATATTATATAGAGCAGGAGTATAATATATTTTCCCCCTAATAGTAATAAATATTATATATCTATATAGTATATATAATATATATATATATATATATATACTATATATATATATATATATATATTAATTATATACGTATATAATAATATATATATATATAGTGACCATTATTTCCGCTATAGTAATTACAATATAATTAATATATAATTCCTATTATTATTACGTTATTATATATTATATATATATATATTATTAAAAATATTATATTACTATATATATATTATCTATCCTATCTTTATCTCTAATCTCACCTCCATATATATATTATTACCTCAAGCGGTCCCCCGTACGTCGGCAGCTCGGCCGTCGGGAGTCGAGCGTGTTTTCCAAGGGTAAGGAAGCTCGGAGTCGCGAGTGCCGGAGTGCGAGTGTTCGGCCCGCAAAACAACAGGCTCCTGGGCGGAATCCGAGGCTTCCGGTGATCGAAAAAAGAAAAACACGCGGCTGACTCCTTTCGACTCCGCAAAACAGATTGTTGGTATAAACCTTTTCACACAATATTTATGCAGACACCTAAGCTTGAATTGGAATTTTTTATTATAAAACACGTACATTTTTGTTTATTTTGACCATTTGTCTTTGTAGCCTAATTTAATTGTTTATGTTTGTTAAACTGGTTATAAAATAAAGGTTATATAAACACTGGTTATAAAAGCAAAATGTACTTGACTTACTTTGTGTATTGTGCGATTAACGAATTATCATGAGCTTTAGCCGGGGGAAAAAATTTCCTTTTTATGAAAATCGTACAAAATTTGAAAGTCAAAGTAGAGTTACAGTAGCCTGATATTTCAAAAATGATCAAGAGTACACCAATTATAAGATAGGTTGCAATAAGCCTAAAGAATCGGATATATATAGCTGTCATTTATGTACAATCAACTTGTTCTGGCGTCTCATGCCGTTGTTTGGTTGTGTCAGCAATTTCAAAGTATTTCGACCTAATCGCGGTACAAACTTCTAACGATTATTTATATTTTTTGGGGTGGTGCACACCGGCGAAATGATAATCCGTTATCTACACCCTACAACGCCAGGTAAGGTGTGTGTAAGATAGATTTACATAAATAGATTAAGTACAGTGTTGATAAAAATATAGAATAAATGTAATAATAGAATAAATAATAACTTTCCAACCCGGTCGGGGAGGGGCGAGAACGCCCCGCGACCATCCAAGGATACCACAAGCAGCGGGGGTTCCGGAGACCCTCCCGGTGGGGGGAAATAGTCCTATACCCTGTAGTTCCTCCGGAAGGCCGAGAGACCCCGTACTCTGCGCATCGGTGCGGATAGAATCCTACCCTGGTATTGCTGTGTGAGTAAAAAAAAAGCAAGAAGTTTAAGAAGAATGTCCATTTATTTTAACGAGTAAGCCAATAAAAGGTCTCTAAATAGGTTCTCTCTAATCATATTACTATAAGTTTTAACAATAAATTTCTGTGTTTTAATTTTTTGTTATTTTTAACATTTTCCCTTATGTAAATTTCTCTTCATATTTTTGTCCTTTTCGCTGAGCTATTGAGTTGCTTGAGATAGTAATTTTTTATTTTTTTCTTTATTTTTTTATTCTTTTTTTACATTTCAGGAGCAAGACTCCATGACCAGCATCTCCGCAATCTATTCGTCGCCGTTGTTACGTAAGCATTAATGTTTTAAGATACATATGACCGCTAATCCATGACGCTTACATATATATACATTATTATCGTATTTAAATAGGAGATATATTATAATAAATATTATATATCATAAATAATATATATATATATATATATATATAAATTATATATAAATATATATATATATTATTATATATATATAAAACATATATATAATATATATATATCAATTTAATATATTATAACTACGTGGTGTACTCCAGCAACTTTTGCGTACTGTGCTGCTCTCTCTCTCTCTTCTCTCTCTCGCTCTCCTCTCTCTCTATATATAAATAAATAAATATATATATTATATATAATAATATACTATATATATACTTATATAGATAATATATATTATATATATCCAAAACTTTATGTGCATGATATACTATATATATGGACAAAGTGACTTAACGCCCACACGGAACGGGAGCTGATCAAAAAAAAAGAAATTCCACGGGGTAGCCGCTGCTATGAATGACGAAATATAGATGTTAGGGTCGCAAATGATTTAATTTTTCCTGACATACCTTACCTAACTTAACTCTAACACAACCTAACCTAACTCTATATACCTAATTTCTCTGCCCCAAGAACAAGGTATAAAAATACAAAAAATCCATTTCGACCCTAGACCATCTATTTTAATGTATTCAAATACAGGACATCTATAAAATTTTTTGATGCCGAGCGCGCGTGCGCGTGTGGGCGTCTAGTAACTTTGTTCCATATATATAACTATATATACTTAAATATACTATAAAAATATAGGAATTCTGGCCTATACTGATATTTATGATATAGGTTTTACTATATTTATATACACTCTCTAAAAAAAAAAAAATAAAAAATAAAACAAAATCAAAATACAAAATCAAAAAATAACGGAGCTGGTGTATATGACCTCATCTAGTAATGCAGTGAGTGAACCCATGCTTAATCAACCCTACTCTATATTATATACTCTTGAGCTTACTTAATATTAACTTCAACTAATCCTTTCCTCTATAATCCATTATATATATATAATATATATAGATTGTTTTATTATATACTATAATATAATAATAAATATAGTATATATATATATTAGTATATAATATATAATAATACTATATAATATATAATTATATAAATTATTATATATACTTACTATTACATATATAATTGTATGTATACTACATATCTATATATTCTATAATATACATATCTATATATATCTATATTATATCTAATTATATACTAACTATAATTATACTATTATGATTATATATTCTATAAATATATAATATATATATACTATATGAATACCTATATATATGATATATATAACCAATTACGATCACAGAACCTTAACTCATGTCATTATAAAACCATTGTAATTGCCGTTTAATCATTTTCAAACCATAAATAGCTCAATCCATATCTCAAAAAGTTCAGCAGCTACCGGGAAAAGGAATCAACACTTGCTAGAATGCTGGTCCAGATACATTATGCGCGAAAATGATTATATCAAATAAAATAAACAAAAATAAAAAATAAAATCCAATGTAAACTCTTAATTATTATTAAATGAAAAACGGCATAACATTTTTTTTTATCACTTCGATTAAATATTTAATGGATAGAAAATGTAGCCGATACACTAATACATAAAAATATAATAGTGAAATAAATTATCCTTCATGTTAATAATCTTAAGATATCGTGTATAGGATGTTAGAATAGGACTAATGTTTTCTGAATTCTTGTAATGGATCGATTAAAATTTAAAATAAACTATTTAGTTAAACATTTTTTTTTTTTTAAAACTAAAGAATAACCCACCATACGCGGTATACCGCATAAGCTAATAATATAACTCAATTTCATATTTTTTATCCTTACATATTTCCGCCTAACCCGATATACACTACTGGACCAGCATTCCCACCACATCGGTTAAATTCCTTTTCACCGTAGAATAGGCTACTTGTTGTAATGGTCTTAACTAGATGATAGTCGTGAATTTTGAATTATTTGTGGTGTATTTTATACTGGATTGTCACGCTATATATCTATAAGTATATATTATCTAAATATTAAATAAATATATATTCATAATATTATACATTTACTATATAAATATCCCACTACATTAATTATATATGATATTACTATCATTAATTACCTATATCCCTCTTCCTCACTTAATATATCATCCTATACATATTATACCTCTATATATAATCATAAATAATACTAATACTAATAATAATTATCTTAATTATAATTAATTATCATAATTAAATATAAATTGGTCACTATCGAGTACTCCACAACGAACGCATCAATGCATAGCAATTTTATAATAATCTAACTAATTCAATTACAATAAGAAGATTAATAAGACCACTTTGAGTTTATCAAAACCACATTAAGAAATTAAATAAAATGTTAGTTATTATTAATATTATGATTATTATTATTATTAATTGTTTTATTTTCTTAATATATAATTTATTATTATTATATAATAATAAACCCTAGATTAATAATAAATTATCAATATAACAAATAATATTATTATGATATTTATTTATGTATTATCTCTTATTATTAATAATAATAATAATAAAATATAATAACAGTATAATAATAATAATATCAAAGATAATAATAAATAGATTCATAATAATAATCCATCCATTCATAATCAATATTAATAATATATCAAGGACTTATATTAGAATGGTAGAAGAAAAACTTTTTCAAACTATAAAAGTTGCTACAATCAAGAACTGTCATCTATTTATTATATCTTCCTATACTTGTTTATTAGTTTATCTATTATTATTATTATAAAGCCTTAGACAATATTATTCTCACTTAATTAATACAAGAACATGAAAAATATTGTCAAAATAATACTAGAACCAGAATTATATTTAAAATTTTGATTTTTCTTGTCAAAGAGTTTATTTGCGCTACTCGAGCAATTCGGGAGTCGGGAGTCCGGAGTAACCGGGTACGTCGGTTTGTATTCACAAATAATATCACCCCGTACTCTGTGGAGTGGAGTCACCGTGTCCAATTTAACTCCATCGAACTCTGGGTATTCGCAGTCGGAGTGCGTATCTATTTTTTCTTTCCGACTCCCCATCCCTGAATATAATTAATTACCTTTATATAATATATTGTATATAACAATACTCTATTTATGTATATATATTTACTATCCCAGCTGTCAGTCACCTAGTATTTACTATTGTCAGTCCCTCACAATATATATTATTTATTATATCGATAGTATTATACGTAGTATATTCTCGTAATATATATATGTAGCTACATGAAAGAATACTATAATTATTCTGAGTAATATACACTAATATAAAGAGTCTGTATGAGTCTTAACCTATATATATGTATAGGATGGATTAATCATTAAACTATATAACATGTATTATTTATATTATATATATTTTTTACTTTCATTTACAGTATATATATTTTTTATTTATCAAGTGACCATCATTATATATTGAGCTCATTATATAAGATACAACGTACAACTATATATATATATATCGTATATATGATATCCTTCTGTATCTAACCATATCTGTTCTTTTTTATACCTTAATTATTTTTTCTAAACACATTTAGATTTATTATATTACTTTATTTCATATCTATTTTATTTTTATATTCATCTATCTAAAAACTTATTTAAATTATATATTTTACTTTTTATATGGTTATTTCCTACCATATCTTTATTATACAATATACTAACATATATAATAGTTAGTATCCTACGTTATTGAGTTTGGTCGATGGTTTTACAACCTGCTAGTAATAAGTTAGGTATTATCATAATCTCAGTTATGCCTACTCCGTTACTATCAACTCGCGAGGCTCCAGGATCCCCCACAGATTTTCGGCTTCCTGACGCCCGCTGCGAGTCCCATCCAATCGTCCAAGAACTTTCGCCTATCCTTCGGCTACAATCGAATCCTCAAACACCCACTTGGCCGGAGCTCGAACCCTGCAGCCCTGAGTCAGATCTACTACTTAATTACACATTAACTATGTCCTAATGATCCATCATATATATTATATATATAGATATATATATATATTATATATATTATAACTCAACGCAATATCAACCCTTATATTCTTATTCTATTCTATATATACTATATATCTATCTACTCATATATATACTTATATATATAATCTTCTATTATTATATATCCTATATATCTATATATATTAATCTATATTATATATTATACTATTATATATATTACTATTATACTATTAATATTTGATTCAACCCGACCTTTATTAATTCGATCGGTCTCGGTTCTGGTGTTCGTAATTTAACCAAATCTCAATTGAAAATCATTGGATCTTAGTTTGAAATCGAGTGTTGAGCGTTCTGTCACGAGTCTGGCGTTAATCTTCTTCGCCGCATATAGCTTGCCTTCTAGGATTTCAGTCAGTGGGTGTCTAATCGTCATCCCCCTTCTCTGCATTCCCTAGTATAAACTGTCCTACACAGTAAACTTCCTCCTCCGCAGGTTGCACTCAAATGCCGTCTCTTTCGCGAGCTAACCTACTCTGCGTCTCAACTCTCGGATACCCTTAGTATCTGAAGGACGCGGGATAGTATTAGAGGTTGTATTACTTGTCTTCAGTGATATGCTAATGTTGACTCATCATCAATAAAGTACGTCACTACCTCATTAATTTATATCATCTATAATAATATGATAAGAGTAAGAATGTGTATATAGCTTCTTATACTTAATCAGTAACTACACTGTATACTTGCTCAAATATCATTATATACTATAACTCTTATACTCTCCAGGTATAATCTTAGGCAGTAAGGGTAGTAATTATATATTGTGTTCACAGCTCCATATGGCCTAATAACTCTATACTATATACGATGATAGTAAACAATATCGAAATTATAACATCATTAATATATACATAGGATTAACTCAGCTAAATTAAGTAGGGAACTACGGCACATTACAGAGGGATGAAATCATAGATATCATAATACACACTAAAAGCAAAATAAAACCTGACACGGAGTCATATAAAGCTAATCCAATAATACTACTCCTGGTTTAACTTAGTGCACGTATTACAAGCACCGTCTAATACACTTTGTACCTCTCTTTGCGACCATGGTTATGTTTCAGAGTTGAACCCCTATATTATTGTTGCCCCACATTTCCTTCCTACGAGAACTGAGCGATCTCGAGGCACTTGGAAACTTTCACTCGCAGTGCAAAGAGATCCTATAATTATAGTGCAGGGAAGTTACTTCTGGTGCCTTCTAAAGCCGGACAATCTATTGTGAGATCTTTTTTGTTGTCTATGGTTTGGGAATGGCATTTTTGAACGTATGTGAGGGATTTTTGAGATAATTAAATTTGTATTCCCTGACGGAGGGGATTGTGGCTAGATGATCGAAGGTGTAATAGCACTACCCATTTTTGGCGGTGCAAAGTTTGTTCAATAATGGAAATTTTAGTATAACATGCTTGAAGAATGGTGTTGTTTTGGTATGTGGTAATAGTTTCTGCGGAAAATAGTTATGTGAGTTTCGCGAAGGGGTGGGGTTTGAACAGATTTTTTGCATTTAGTAGAACATAATTTTGCTGGTGTAGCTTTTTTATTTCTATGTAGACGGTTTTCTTGCAATATTTGTTGTAAGGAGTGATCTGATGAGAGTGATTTCTACATAATTGACATACTATCATGTCGAGATGAGCTCCTATCGTAAGATTTTGTTTCAGTTTTCATGCGCTGTTTAAGTGTGATGGAGAAACATCCAGTTATTATGATAATGTCTTTATTTTGGACTACCTAAAGTTTCTGAATGTTAGATTTTAATATTGTGGGGACTCAGTCGGGCAATTAGAATTGGAGAAATTAATAATATATATATATTATATTATATTAAATTATATATATATATATATATATAGTTTTATATATTATAATATTATATATTATATTATATATAAACTATCGTGCCTAAATAGAATGCGAAGATAGTATGTTCCACATTACGATTTTGTGGCTTACACGGGGTGTGGTCCCACCTTAGACAAAATAGGGGGAAAAAAATTATTTCTACAGATGCTAAATTTTTAAACAACTCAACACATTTTCTGCATTCTTTTTAGGAATTTCTCACACATGTTTCGTAGTAGCAGCATATTTTTAGTATATCCAGTTTGTTTGGCAAAAATAAATAGCAAATATGATTTTCTATAAAGTGACAAGAAATATCCAATTATAAAATAGAATAAATAAAATTGAAAAAATTACTTTTAACAACTATCCTCATTTCTTGCGACCTTTGGCAATTATTTCAAATAAATTAAGATATGTATCGTAATTGCATACATTATACCATTTCTTTTCACATAAATAAGATAAAAACCATTGTATGTCAGAAGGTAATAAATATTTGAAAGTTAAAGAAGTTTTCGTTATTTTCTTTTGTTGATATTAATTTTTGGCGAACAATAAAAATTTACATAAAAGAAAGATATAAAAGTTTCTGTTGTTTTTATTCTATAAAAAGAAAGAAAATTTTATTATTATTTTTGCTTAAAATGTTTTTAAAAGAAAATAATCAATTTCTTGTCGCTTTCCAGCTAAGAATATAATTCTAATTCTGAGCAAAAACTTTTTGTTTATATATTATATATATTCTATATAGTATATATATATATATATATATATATATATTATATATAATATTATATATATTATATATATAAAATATGAATATATATTTTATATAATATATATTTATATATATTATATATATATATATATTATATATTATATATTTTATATACTCATATTTATTATATATATTATTATATTATATATATATATTATTATATAATATTATATATAATATATATACTATATATTATATATATTATATATATATATATATATATATATATATATATATTTCAAAATTTTTGGGAAGGATTGGAGGAGTTCTAACATTTCCCTTCATTAAAATATTAAAATAATAGATAATAATATAGATATATAATAATAATAATAATAATAATAATTAATAATAATAATATAATAATAAATAATAAAAAATAATAATATATTAAAATATAATATTAAGTAATATATATATA
>JABUQX010041774.1:0-10000 GCA_015478945.1 Trachelipus rathkii
CATTGCTACAGCGGTATAGCATATATATATTATATATATATTATATATTAGTTATGTATAGTGTTAGTTATATTATATATATATATATATGTATAGCGTTATTATTATATATATATCAAACCTGTATTATGTTATAAGCAACGATACTTTGATTATATATATTATTATATTATATATATATATATATTATTATTATTATTATATTATATATATATATATATATATATATATCCATATTTTTATATATATAGTTATATATATATATATATATATATATATATATATATATATTATTATTATTATATATATATATACATATTATTATTATTATATATATTTCATATATATATATATATTATTATATAGAAGAAATATATATATATAAGATATATATATATATATATATATATATATATATATATATATATATAAATTTCTGACACCTTTGCAAAAAAATATTTTATTAAACTAAGCTATTGAAATAGCGTGAGGCTTTTGCTTATATCCAGAATTTTGTAAAAAGATTATACTATAAATTATTTTGACTCACTCAATGTTATTAATAGTAAATTCTTCAAAATATGAATCATTAATTCAAACATTTAGCAATAAATAATAATAAATAAGACACACACACACACACACACACACAATAATAATACACATACATAATAATAATAATAATAATAATAATAATAATAATAATAATTTTTAGTTATTGTACAGGACCCACCACGGCTCACAAAGCGGCCACACTGGGTTGAAAGAAATCAACATCATGGGAGGGTCCTGGATCTTACATATTTCAAACGTCAAAGGAAGATTTGAATAAAGAAATGAATATTCAGTCAATTAAAAATAAACAAAAACTAAACAAAAATACATCCTTGCATTATAAAGTCCTAGTATTACGTAACAAAATCAAATATTATGAAGAATATTCACTTGTAGAAACAAGAAAATAGTTACTACTAAAGTGGGAAGATTCGGATAAGATATGGGATAATCTTTTGGAAGGTGTTATGGATCGTAAAGTAGGAAAATGACTGCGGCAATTAGAGTTCAGCTTGAACAATCAATGAAGATATGGCGAACAGAGGAGGGAGGCGAGACTACGACAGAATTTGCAGATGGGAGGGTGGTTCCGTAACATATAGGCGTGCGAGTATCACCTCGTGTAAGCGCTTTCGTCGGTGAGAGGAAGACCACTCCCCGATGGTCGGCTTTATATTTCTAAGTTTCGCTCTTCTCTGATCATTCGTCCAGCGCTCTTGCCAATAAGATCTAAAACCTTGTCGGAGAGCAGGATAGTAATCGGTTGATGGGAGGTAGCCTTGTCGAATGGCATCTGGGAGGTACCTGGAACAACTCCGAAAAGAGGAGGTGGCCATTTTGGCCTCTCTGTCAGCGATTTCATTGCCAGTTACCCCTACATGAGAGGGGGTCCAACATAAAATCATTTTCTTGCGGGAATGGAGCAGCCGAAGAAATTGCTGCACAGCAGATACCATTGTGTTTTTAGAATAAGGGGTTTTAAGCGCTTGTAGCGCGCTGAGCGAATCTGAATAAATGACATGAGTGATCTTGGTTAAGGATTAGAATTCGAGAAAGCGCAATCATTATAGCCATTAATTCTGCTGTGAAAATTGAAGCATGAGGGGGGAATGGGAAAGGTTGCGATCAGGAAAGACAGAAGACGCACACTGTTCCCGGTTTTAGAGCCGTCAGTAAATACAGTGTTGACTCCCTACGGGGAGTCGAATTTTGTGAGTGGAACCTGGCGAAATAAGCTGAAGAACAAGATTTTTTGGAGAGAGAGGTGAGGTCCATTTAAATGGTGTGAACAGGGAATAACCAAGGTGTGTACCCTTCATCGTAAGAGAAAGGCAGCACTTTTGCAAAGGGATGTTAAGGAAATTAAGGATGTTATGTACCGTGTTTGCAAATGGCCAGTAATAGATCGCGAAAAATTCCAGAATCGGTGTCAGATCGTAGGATGCAGTATTGGGCTTGAAACGAATATAATCTGTACACATGATGTATTCTCTTCGAAGAGAGAGCAGTACCTGATTGGGCTTCTTCAAGGCTCACCTGGGGGGACGATCGAAAAGCTCCAGTGGAGATACAGATCGTCGTCTTTGATGGATCAACAGGTGCGCAGTGCTAGGGGAGGCCTGACCATATACTGCACAGCCATAATCCAGTTTCGATCGGATTAGGGCTACATAAAGACGAAAGGGACTTGCGATCAGCACCCAAAGATTTTGAGGCGAGATGACGCCCAAGATTTTGAGGCGAGATGACAAGTTGTTTTTAGGTGTTTAATATGCGGTGCATGTGTTAAGTGGTCATCTAGAATGAGTCCTAGAAATTTTACACCTGTGAAGTTACAGGAATGAGCAAACCATATAAGGTTAGGTTCGCTCATGGAAGAAGGTGGCAAGTTCTTCTATTCCCTTTTTTCTTAAAAAGCACCGCTGAGGTTTTGCGGGGTTAAAAATGCAGCCGCTGAGAGCACCACAAACATATTCTCAATAGTTAGTTGAGCTGCCGTCTGAGAAAAGAAGAAAATCAATAGTATATAACGCAAGTATCAATAACATAGAGAGAGAAAAATTAACTGTCGCTGATAGAAGTAAATGTTTTATCATTAAAATCTCGAGAGCAAATAGTAAAGTATGTACTTAGGAATAATTACCCTGTGTCCTTTCCTCATCCAGAGAGAGTAAAGTTACAACAGAATAGAACATTTCAAGGAGGACTCCAGTTCTCCACGCTGTGTCGTAAGCTTTTTCAAGGTCAAAGAAAGACACCAAGAACCATCTCACCAGTTGAGAAGGTTTCATGGATGTCATGGTCTAGTTTTAACAAGGGGTCCGCGGTCGAACGATTTTTGCGAAAGCCAAACTGGAAGTTTGAAAAAGCTTGGCGACTCTCCAGAACAGGGAGAAAGCGGCCTGAAACCATTTTCTTCATTAATTTACAGGTATGGCAGGTCAGTGAAATTGGTCTTTGGTTTAGATCTTATTCTTATTATAATTATTCTTTAAAACTTCAATGAATCTCTTAAAAAAAATTCATTAGTCTACCGAATAGTTGGAAGCCTAAAGAAAATTCAAAGCTCCATTATACCCTGTTCCTTCTTTTTACCTCATTAATCATAATAATAATAATAATAATATGTTTAATAATAATAATATGACGGAGCATGATAATAATAATAATAATAATAATAATAATAATAATAATAATAATAATAATAATAATAATAATAATAATAATAATAATAATAAAAATAATAATAATAAATTGAGGTGGTAAGAATAACGAAAAATTTAATTAATAATGGTTACCCTGAATTTAAAATAGAAAAAGTTATTAAAAAATCTTTAATAACATTTTAACTTCAATAAGAAATTCATATTTTGACTATGGAAGCAAGGTAACTTTTTATTTTAAATCATTAAATTTGACAAACTTTTCTAGAGAAGAGCAAAAATTAAACATATTGTCCAGGAACATGTTAAGTCAGATAGTGTAAATGTAGGAAGCTACTTACATACCAAGACCAGTGTCCTCATATTTTAGTACCCATGGTCATTGCTCGGAGGATTACAGAAGTTATGTTGTGTATCAATTTACTTGCAAAGAAGTAGGATGTAATTCCTCTTATGGGAGATACACAACTAACACTTTAAGAACTCGAATTATGCAACACAGGTATAATCCCAGTAAAATATTAGAACATTACTCGACGGAACACAAATCTCCTCCTACAGTTGAAATGGCTAGTTGCTTTAATTTCAATTGTGGTAATTTCAATTATCTTCGTATAGCAGAATCTCTTTTTATTAAAAAACTTAAGCTCACGTGTCACTCCTGCACATAAAAAGGGTGATAAAACTGATCCTACAAACTATAGATCGATTTCAATTACACATACAATTAGCAAAATACTCGAAAAATTAGTATTAAATCGAATAATAAATTATCTTAATACGAATAATATTATTAACGATTTTCAATTTGGTTTTAGAAAGGGCAGATCAACAACTGAAGCCTTTGTTTGTTTGACTAATAAAGTATATGAAAATATAGAACATAAAAATTCAACTGCACTTATATTATTGGACCTTAAAAAGCTTTTGATACAATAGATCATGATATAATACTTAGCAAAATGAATAAGATGGGAATGAAGGGACACACACTACAATGGTTTAAAACATACCTAATTGGAAGATCTCAGTATGTGAAAATAGGTGAACATGCTCGGAACCACTACAAACAACTTGCGGTGTTCCACAAGGATCTATTCTTGGCCCATTATTATTTACATTGTATACCAATGATATATTTAATTCACACGACTCTTTCATGGTTTCATTTGCTGATGATATTTCAATATTAATAAAGGATAAAAATCTGGCTACACTATCACTAAAAGCAGCAGACGTCTTAAATAAGATCACAACATGGATAGATTCTAATAAACTTTCACTAAACTTGCAAAAAACGTCATACATCATAATTAGCAATAAAACTATAGCTGATAATTTCAACATAAAAATTAAAGGAGTTGACTTGAAAAGAGTCACAAATGCTAAAATACTTGGGGTAACAATAGATGAAAAAATTACATTCAAAGAACATATCAACCAGCTAGTGAGCAAACTAGCGAAATATATGTATATACTAGTCAAATTGAAAAAATTCATTCCTTTATATATATTGAAGAAGATATACTATGCACATATACACCCACATCTATTATATTGTCTTCCAGTCTATGGCATAGCTAGAAAATCAGATATTAATTCGGTTAATTTGATGCAAAAACGCCTTGCCATCCGGACTGTTAAGCCCTAATAAAACTCTCATGAGCATACAGCACTCATTTAAAAAAACTTAAAATATTACAATTTGAAGACCTATTGAAGCTATCTCTATTAAAGGAACAGCACAATATACTACAAAATAAGGCATGTAACTTCCTAATATCTAACTTTCATAATAATCAAATTCAAAGAGATATAAATCTAAGAAATAGTGCTCACATAAATCCTCCTTTCTATAGGTTAGGAAAAGCTAGACAAGCAGTTAGTTATAAATGTGCTAAAGTCTATAACGATTTACCTCAAGAATTAAAAAATGAAAATTCTCTTATATCATTTACAAGTAAACTCAAAAAAAGCTATATAAATAAGTACTAATACTATTACTATATTGTCATTTACAAGTAAACTCAAAAAAAGCTATATAAATAAGTACTAATACTATTATTATTATTATTATTATTATTATTATTATTATTATTATTATTATTATTATTATTATTATTATTATTATTATTATTATTATTATTATTAATATTATTGTTTATTATTATTATGATTATTATTATTATTATTCTTATTATTATTGATATTTTTATTATTATTATTGATATTTTAATTATTATTATTTTACTCTGGATGTACTCATAAAAGATATGTCGGCTTCTCAAATACTTGTTCATGTTATTATTACCATTTAAATGATTTGCATCATTATAATTATTATTATTATTATTATTATTATTATTATTATTATTATTATTATTATTATTATTATTATTATTATTATTATTATTATTATTATTATTATTATTATTATTATTATTATTATCATTAGTATTATTATTATTGTTATTGTTATTATTATTATTATTATTATTATTATTTTTTATTATTATTATTATTATTATTATTATTATTATTATTATTATTATTATTATTATTATTATTATTATTATTATTATTATTATTATTATTATTATTATTATTATTATTATTATTATTATTATTATTATTATTATTATTATTATTATTATTTTTATACTTATTGTTATTAATTATATTTTGGGTCTCAAAGGACACAACACTGTGTTGTAATTAGTAGACCCATTTCAGCTACTAGGGAAATTATTTTGTTATAATCAATTGCTATAAAGAAGTTGCAAAATATTGGACTATGTAAATAATGTAATTTTTCTTTTCTGAATAAAGATTTTGAAATTGAAATTGAAATTATTATTATTATTATTATTATTATTATTATTATTATTATTATTATTATTATTATTATTATTATTATTATTATTATTATTTTATTATTATTATTATTATTATTATTATTATTATTATTATTAATATCATCATTACCATTATCAAATTGCCTTAAAAAAATTATTATTTATAATTATTATTATTATTATATTATTATTATTATTATTATTATTATTATTATTATTATTATTATTATTATTATTATTATTATTATTATTATTATTATTATTATTTTTATTATTATTATTATTATTATTATTATTATTATTATTATTATTATTATTATTATTATTATTATTATTATTATTATTATTATTATTATTATTATTATTATTATTATTATTATTATTATTATTATTTTTATTATTGTTATTATTATTATTATTATTATTATTATTATTATTATTATTATTATTATCCTTAACATTATAGCGATCGGAAAGTTATTCTTATTATTATTATTATTATTATTATTATTATTATTATTATTATTATGTTATTATTATTATTATTATTATTATTATTATATTATTATTATAAGTAGTATTATATTATCGTTATTATTTAATAATTGCTGCTATTATTATTATTATTATTATTATTATTATTATTATTATTATTATTATTATTATTATTATTATTATTATTATTATTATTATTATTATTATTATTATTATTATTATTATTATTATTATTATTATAGCTATTGCTTTATTATTGTTACTATAATATATTTACTTATTTATTATTTATTTATTTAATATCATTATTTTGCTGATCAATCACACTTTGTTAGCTTGCTTATTGCCAAGTGCCAGTGATGGGAAAAATGTATCCAACGTAACAGAGTTGGAAACGATGGATATCCATCATTGGTATTGATTTAGATGGTCATTGATTTATGCACTCTTTGACTTAATATTACAATTACAGTATTAGCATTATAAATCGAATTTATACTTCACGAAAGCAGACGTTCACCCGGGGATGTGTGCAATGTCTTGGTGTGGAAGTGGGTAGGAAATATGTCAACAAATATGTCGATATGTTTGAAAGTTGCTAAACGTGCTGTACCATGTAGAGTGGTGCCAAATGTAAATATATATTTTTTTTCGTATAAGTTTGGTATACCTATAAAATTGAAAATAGATGTACAATGATGGTAGATTTCAGGTTTTATATATATATATATATATATATATATATATATATATATATATATATATATATATATATATATATATATATATATATATATATATATATTTATATATATATATATCAGGACTTAGCCCGAGTTCTTATTATAGAAACGATTGATCTATAAATTTCATAAAGTTACGATAAAATTCTCTTATTTTTTTGCGAAAATTAGTCATATGAAAGAAATTATTACATAATACATATAAGAGATTATTTAAAATTATTTATAATATTTTTTTTTTAAAGAATAATGCTATTTTTCAATCAATTATAAAAGCTGACGGCCCGGGCTTCTCCGAAATAGCGGAGTGAAAAACAATAACAGTTACCCATAGAATATATTTTATATTAAAGAAAACGTTAATTAGCATAACTTAAGTATCTAATGTGTATATATATATATATATATATATATATATATATATATATATAAGGTATATATATATATATATATATATATATATATATATGTAGTAGTATATTATATTATATATATATATATATATATATATATATATATATATATATATATATATATATATATATATATATATATATATATATATATATATATATAAAGTATATATATATATATATATATATATATATATATATATATATATATATATTATATATATATATATATATATATATATATATATATATATATATATATATATATATATATATATATATATATATATATATATATATATATATATATATATATATATATATATATATTTCCGTTTGGTTTGTTGAGGATATTTAAATTTCTACATCTGACTGCAAAATTTATTTTCATCAATTCCAGGATTTCGGGTCCATTCACCCGTGCCTAACAAAAATTAAAAAAAAAAAAATTAAAATTTATTATACAAGAAAAATAAAAAAAAAAAAAATAAAAAAAATAAAGAGAAATAATAAAGAAAAAATTCTCTAGGAGTAAATCATGGATGGCAAATTTGGTGATTTTTATAAATGAATTTAGGATTTTTTTATTTTGATAATTTTGATTCTTTGATTCAGGTGTTTAAAGCGAAATATAATTTGCAAATTTATATTGAAAAATCGCGTGACGTTACGAATCTGAAAATGAAAAATCAAAAAATCAAAAAAATCACAAATTGATTTTTTTAAAAAAAATCAAAAAAATCACCAAAATTGCCATCCCTGCTAGGAACACATTTCTAAAACTATTCTAAACATATAAAAGAAATGGTAATATCCGAAATGTTTAAAATTAAAAGTATTACAGTACCGTATTAACGTAAAGTTAAATTTTAATAAATAAGAAAAATCCCTTTAACATAAAAGGAAATCACAAGTGAGTTGCCCAAATTTACATTACAGTATGGCATACAATTCTAAAACTATCTTGAGTAATAGATGATTATAAATAATTTAAACAAATTACAGGTAAAAATTTTAAAAACTTCCAAGAATGAAGAAAAAAGATAAAATGAAATAACCGGAATAAAAATAAGTTTACAAAAAAAATGAAGCTAGCCGGTAATTTTATTTTTGATTCAGCTCCTTAAGAGTATTTTAAGCCTATGAAGTTTATAATAATTTCAAGTTAAAGTCATAAACTTTCTTTTAATGAAAAATTAAATTGGCTTAAAAATTAAAAAAAATACTAAAACAAAAAAAAAAAAATTATAGAGTACCCATAAACATTAACATAGTAATGAAAGTACCCCTTAAAAGTTCTCTAATCACGGGAAGTTATTAATTAAAATTAAAAATAATGTTTTAAATTCTTCCTTAAATAAAAATGAATTAGCCTCAGATCATACTTTTGAAATTCAATGTTTGTTGGGAATTGATGTCATTCAATACTTCCCTTCACTCAAATTAATAAACTGCATGAATGGTAATTGTTTCATGGTTACCAAAAAAATAATATACAACAAGAATTCATATTACAGTTTTGGAGAGAAAAACATTGATTTCCTGAGAGTAACCCTTATTCATGATTCTAAAAACTCTTGTAATAAAATGGTTTAAAACCTATTAACTAAGAAGGAGAGAGAGAGAGAGAGAGAGAGAGAGAGAGAGAGAGAGAGAGAGAGAGAGAGAGAGAGAGAGAGAGAGAGAGAGAGAGAGAGAGAGAGAGAGAGAGAGAGAGAGAGAGAGAGAGAGAGAGAGAGAGAGAGGGGGAGAGGGAGGGAGAGTGAAGGGTTGAGTGAGAGAGAGAGTGAGGGTAGGGTTGAGAGAGAGAGAGAGAGAGAGAGAGAGAGAGAGAGAGAGAGAGAGAGAGAGAGAGAGTAGAGAGAGAGAGAGAGAGAGAGAGAGAGAGAGAGGGAGCATGAGTGCGAGAGAGAGAGAGAGAGAGAGAGAGAGAGAGAGAGAGAGAGAGAGAGAGAGAGAGAGAGAGAGAGAGAGAGAGAGAGAGAGAGAGAGAGAGAGAGAGAGAGAGAGAGAGAGAGAGAGAGAGAGAGAGAATGAAACGGTAGAGAGAGAGAGAGAGAGAGAGAGAGAGAGAGAGAGAGAGAGAGAGAGAGAGAGAGAGAGAGAGAGAGAGAGAGAGAGAGAGGCGAGTGAGAGAGGAAGAGAGAGAGTGAGTGTGGGAGAGTGAGAGAGTGACAGAGTGCAGAATAGAGAGCGTGAGTGTGAGAGAGGGTGAGTGAAATAGAGAAAATAAGGGAGAGAAAGTAAAAAGGTGAATCCCTGAATCCTTATTTTAT
>JABUQX010041774.1:22500-35973 GCA_015478945.1 Trachelipus rathkii
TCTGGCATATGAATGATTTTAATTACATATGAGATTAGGGTAAGGATTAAGAATATTTTTGACTTACAAAGTCGCCGCTATATGGACTTGTGTCGATATATCTCTAAATATATTTAGATCGTTAAATATGTAAGGCAGTGGAGCAGCGGACAGCTTTCCCTGGTAACTAACAAAAGTACAGTTCGTGTTTAACTAGAAGAATATTTAAGTTAGGGAAAACATATGTATCATCAATATGATGATTACAATTTAGATATTGGTCAGAAATATTCTTAATTTTTATCTTGAAATTACACAACTTTTTATTGAATATTCATAATATTCTGATAGCATATTTTAACCGTAAATTTGGTGGTTAGCAAAGTATCAATATTTTTAGTAAAACAAAATTTTCTTATTAGTTCCTCATTCTTTTACAAATACTCAAAACACGAATTATAATAAAAAAATATATTAAAATGAAGTTTTATTTACATTCTTTTTGACAAAAAATCTTAAATTTCTAGAGTAGTATAGTTAGTAGCCTGTAGAAATGGGCTAGACTGTCTTTCTTGTGGGGAGGGATTATATTAGATCAAGTGATGCTCTGATTCATATTTGGGATGCTGAGGATTGCTGAATGGTTATTCTAGGATAAGATATTTTGATAGGATATTTTAGCATACCAGAGAGAAATGAAAAGGAAATGTGTCATACTGCAAGTAGAATGAAAGATTTGGTGGAAAGAATGATTAGTAATGTATCTGATTCAAAAGTGGGTGTAAGTTGATTTTGAACATAGGTAAATATAGGTATATGAAAGACTACAATTATATAAATTCGTGTTACAAAAATGAAAAAAGAATGGATTAAAATATAGAGAAATGAGAAATGTATTAGATATCACATGTGTTAACATTAATATTCATTAAGTGTTTTTGAAAGAGGGCTTCTATCTCAACAAGTTTACACACCAAGACCAGGTCAGCATCTGAAGTTTGAGCGAAAGCCGATTGCATTTATGGTTTATGTTAAGTCTATTTTATCTTATTATACCTTTCATTTGTCTAATGGAGACTGTTTTATAGTTTAAGAGACGGTTATTATTATAATATTTAATATTTTAATGTGATGCATATACTAATACCACGTTTTTTGACATTTATATAATTTAGGAAATATACAGAGAAAATAATTTTGATCCTATCATAGACTCACACGTTGCCAATTAGGGGAACGGTCGGGAAAGAGCCTTAATACCTAAGTGAGTCCACAGTGCACCCCACCCGATGCTATAATATATATTAATATATATATATTGAGTAATATAATTAGTTCTACTATATCTATTTATATAAAAACTTATATTATACTTGTCTTTTTATGTTATAAACTTAATACTTCATGACATAAATTAATGTATTAGTGCACTACAGTGGGAAATATAAGGAAGTGTCTTGGAGTAACGATTCATACATTTATATTACAATATTATTGACTAAATAAGTATTATTATAATCCTATCTCTACTTTAATATCATCTCTCGTGCCATGTGTCACAATTATGCTATGGGGTTCTCTTAGTGTTTCCGAGCTTAATACTCTTCTTTATAATCTCATTGCCAATCGTTTATTACTTTACCGTATGTTTTAACGAATGATCTAGGAGGTAGCCAAATGCTCATTAACTTTAGACTTATTCAGTCAGAAATTTTTTGTGTTATTTTACTCATATATGCTAAGATGGCGTTACATTCCCTCGTCTGAATTAATCTAGTTGGGAATCAAAAGAGGACAAAGTTGACTGAGAGTGTTTAATTGGAAATATGACTAAATTATTGCAACTATACGAAAAAGGAATTTTTAGGTGTGGCTAATGTGGGTATTCTATTTGACATATAGTCTTCTCCAATTCAAAAATATTCAATACATATATTATTTTAAAAAAACATCAAATACATTAAAAAACTCATAAATATTTATGTATCTTATATTGTAATTTTGACCCTTGGAATACTCTTACCATGTTCATTACTATTAGTACGATTTTTTTTTTAATCGGCTATCTACGGGCCTTGGAAATTATTAAGTTTGGTTAAATTCTTGTTCATTATGTTCACCTAATTATGCGGAAAAATCTCTGAAGAACTTCCTCTATTGATTTTATAAAAATTATAATATTGTATTTGTGTTCATTTTACTTTTCCTATCTTTAAGGTTAGTGAAATTTTTCCTATTATATTTAATATTTCACCCAGTAGACAACCTGTTAATATGAATTTAATACCTTTTGACCTTATTATTGAAAAACCACGTATTATATTGCTAGATTGCCCATTAGAGTATAAAAAAGGAGTAACCAATGCAACACAAGTAATTTAGCCTTATGGAAAGATTGATGAACTTTTAAGGGACCAAAAGATTAAATCATAGATCATGAACACATGAAAGACAGGGCTAATATACCGGCGAGTTCCTATGACAAATAGAGGGCTCGAGTACCCATCATAAGAGTTCTCCTCCCCAGATTGAAAGCTACGAATTTCTAATTCTCAATATAACACCTTCAGGAAACTTTCCTAATTTTTTATTTTTCAAAGCGAACTTTTTGATACAAACCACCTATTTATTTTCACATGTTGTTTTAAGTGAAAAACCTTAATAGTTTTCCCGGGATTTAAATACTTTTGTCATTTGATATTATCATCGGACCTGGGTTAATCGCGCCAGTTTTTATACCTTTCCCCTCTTGTCTAACAGCACAATTCAGATATTTATTGTAGAGGAGTATACTCGGACATAAATTTATATAAGATATATATTCTAAAATAAATAAAAGATTAAAATTCTTTTTAAAAAAATTATAGAAGTATTAATCGTATATCTAATATTTAAAAAAAATCCAGCAAAATTCTTACTACGTTCGGTGGAAATTTTTTATACGTTAAGGAAAGTGTCTTGGTCAGTGGAAGCTCTCAAATAGCGAGAAAATCGCGACTATGCCGCTGTATGTGGCAAAACTAAGGGCGAAAAGACTTGTGTACATACAATTTGACATAAGCTAATTTGTAGTCGGTACAGGCATAATATATAATACTATGATATATAATATTTATATATAATTATTGTGAGATATTCAATAAAACATAACCTTATTTAATTATATATAGATTTAGTATTAATAGTATATTTAATATCTAGTAATAGTATATACTTATGAACAATAATATAATAATTCGGGAGATATCGAAATGATTTATAGGTATAATAGTAGTATTTATAAATATATTTGTTAAATATCTTTGAAATATATATATATGAGGATAATATCTATTTAATCTTTTTTTGATGCGTAAACCAAGATTATTTTTGAATGTGAAATATTAACCACCGTTTGAGCACAATAAAATAACTGTATTTAATTCGACCACATTTAAATATATTTTTACCATTTTAAATTATATTATCAATTTTTTACGGTTTCTGGCCTCCTAATGAGCATTGGTAAGCTCTTTCAGAATTTTATTGATCATAGAACTGTAATACTCCACAAAGCATTTTTCGTAAGGATTTTCTATTGAGTTCTGATTGGTCCTTATGGAATTTCTTATCGATTCCATTTGGGAATTTCTGATAGGAAATTTAAATTTTCTTTTCATAGGACAACAATGGATCTATGCCTGGAAATCTTGTTAAAATTGTTGTTTTTCGTCGCTGGACACCCCTTCTTTTTTTCTTTCTCGTTAAACTAAATTGTGGATGTAATTTCATAAGGTCGTAAGGCCATTCACCTGTAAATTAATTTTATGGTTTTATTAACTTGCAGGTAAATATTGTTAGAGGCTTGAATTGGTTAGAATCATTCGATTAAATCCTTAATGAATGCTCTGGATCTATGCGTTTCTGTGGATAATTTGTTCTTTGGTTTCTTCCAATATATACTTTGGGAATCAATTGGCAACATTGGAATCTTCGTAGATGCAGCTGAAGAATTATTTTTACGAGATTTGGGCGGTTTCTACTAATTAAGGTTATATTCACGGTCATCGTGACATTGCAGGAAATGTGTCTATGACACTGAGCTGTGCTTGAAAGACTGGATTGAGAGTTGGTATGTGGTGTGTAGCTCTGCTATATCTGTATGCTGATGATTATGTTGTTATTCGGTTTGGTGGATGATAATCTGAAGAGAGTTTGGATGGATTTGGTGGATGGGGTGCGGCAGGTGTGCAGAATGTGTACGGGATTTGAAATTCCATATGTAGATAGAGAGTATAGAAGTTATAGTATGTGAGTGAGAGAGATTCCTGCTGTGTGAAGTCATTGGTCAGAATGATGTGAAGACACTGGAAACAAGCGATTGAGACTCAGCTTAATGGAATGACATGAAGGAGATGGTAATGTGTGAGTTGGCAGATAAGCGAGAAGAGGGTGCATATAACTAAAGTGGAATGGTTGTAGGTTTTGAGTGAGAAGGTATTTGGTGTTGTGCTTTGCACTAGGGGAATTGAACCACTAATCAGGATTTGAACAGATGCCATTATTTATAGCCTAAAAACATAGAAATTGTGAGAATTCTGCGACAGCACTGAGTCTCGTTGAAGCCTCCGGGTGGATTTTTTCCCTATTGGTTTGCGAACGCTCTATTTCTCACTTGAGGGCTACAATGGGGATGGTAAAAAGACACACGATCAATAAAACAAAAGCTAATAAACTGGCATGATATATAAATTCTCTGACTGATAAAAACCAATATATCACTGTTGGATCCAAACAATTAAAAATAGAATGAATGACGTCAGAGATGGAGGAAACAAAACTGGAGCCAAGAAAACGAGACGCCTGAATTGCTTGCAGAATCTGACCGGAATGACAAGTAAAATGAGGGAGACGAAGTGTCGCATCAAAGCTAAAACCGTAAAGGGGGTTGACGTATGTAAAGAAATATGCAAAAACGTAGAGAAATTGGGGGAATGAATCCAAATTTATACACGGGAGAAGGTTGCGTTAAGGAAAACTCTGAGGCAATAAGATAAAGAATAGCATGCTCAGCGATACATTAAATAAATAGTACTGTTGGTTAGGTAAAAGTTGAATGAAGCTATATGTATGAGAGCCCTAAAAAGATGGTTCGGGGAGGGAAGGGAAAAACGTACGGAATAAGGAAAAAGAGAATGAGATAGAGAGAGAGAGACTACAATTACCCTTATTCCCCGGGAAGACGGAGTATCTAAGTTTGTGGTGAAAGCGAACTAAACGGACTCAGCCCGGCCGCCGGAACGGGATTGCTATGGGACCAGGACATGAGATAGACTTGCGCAAGGATCAGGTGGGGTAGTGGCGGCCGTAGGCGGCGGAGGTGGGGAACGACGAGGAAGAGGGGAACAGGGGGGGGGAGGGGTGGGCGGAGGAAGAGGAGGACTAGGTGGAGACAAAGGAAGAAGGAGGTTAGGCGGAGGTAGAGAAAGAGGAGCCGACGGACGATCGGAAGGAGCAATAGTTAACAACGGAGTAGAGCAAGGAGGAGTAAGAAGGATGGGCATGGATGGAGGGACCAATTCAACTCAAGAAGCGGGATCAGCATCCAGGAATGCTGGCTTGATCTAGTCAATCGAGATGTTCTCCACTTTGGATCCTTTCTAAAGGGGAGAAGTAACTATTGGGGCGATGAAAGTTGTAAACATAGGAAAGGACAGGGTCGTATCGGATAACGCGATGAGAGTCCACTCGTGATGAACCACACACGTGTGTACAGGAGTTAAAGTTCAGGAGGAATGAAATGACTAGAGGATGAAAGAGGCAGGAAGGCTTCCAAGAAATCAGCACAGCTGACGAGGCGGGCGAGGAAGGGTTGTGCTGATACGTTCTTGTAATAGGAGGCAAAGTTAGGAAACTGAATTCCACCTGGGAAAGAAATGGAGAAACCGGTAGACCCCAGTTTCCAGGCGGATATTAACAAACTGGAGGTCTCTTTGTAAGGTCTGAATTGCCAAGCGAGGACGAGGGAAGAAGTCTCCGACTAGTTGTCCGGAAGATTTTAAAGTTGGCAAGTGGAATCGCTCTATCATTCCTCTGAGCTTTGAGGCGGTAAATTCAGGAGGCGGAGGTGTTGGAGCCGATAGCAACGCATGAGGTCTTTCCAAGGTATGGAATTCGAACTGTCTACCGTTGGTCTGTAGAGACCGTAAGTAGGGAGTGTCGAACCTAGCAATCAGTTGAAAAGAAAATTGCGTGGGCGAGATGATTTTCACCGGACGTATCAAGTAAAGGAATGGCTACTACCAAGTGGGTGTAGCGGCTTCGATGCAGGTAAGGAGTGAGTATAGCCGTTAGATAGGAGGTAGGGTCCAACAAGTCCATTGTGGACTTGGTCGAGTGTTTGATCCAGGAGGAAGAAATTGCTCGACAGGAGCGTTAGTATGTGTATGGACTTTCGAGAACGTTGGCAACTAAAGAACTGTTTAGTCCACAGCTTACCTCCTGGAGAAGTGAAAGCCAGACGAAGTTGTTGCCGACCTTTGAACTTGAGAACTTTAACAACCCATGAGCGAGACGCTGTGCAATGGTGTTAAAAGACAAGGCGGCCGCATAGGAGTTGGTACTAACAGGACGGGGCAAAAACGAGAGGACAGTATCTACATATGAAGTGGGAGGGGATAACCGAACACGTTTCCACACTCTGAAAATGTAAGGTGGAGTTTGCTGGGAACGTAAATTCTCTCAAGTTTGCTGAAGAAGGAACATCTCTTCGTATTGAGAGAAGGAAGGGGGAAATTAGCGACTCAATGCGAGAAAGGCAATCTCCAGGGATGTTTTTTGTGCCGCCTTAACATTGGCGAATTATCGGTATGTAAATTGGGCCGTAAATTCGAAGATTGACGTGCTCGCAGGGGACTGTTTACTGTAGATGTACGTGTGGCAATGGGTGATGGGCCTCGTGGTTTAGTAATGATATTATGAATACTTCTTTGACCTCACATGAAAATAGAGGAAGTTGTTTTTTAACCGCAAGGTAAATTGGAGAAGCATTTTCCTTTTCCAAAAGCCTGGTAAACGTATCGGGATAGTTAAATGCTCTTGAAAGATATCTGGCTCTAAGGGAATCGTCCATTACCTGTTCTTAATTAAAACTGTTGTAGGTGAACAGTCACTCCCGACTTCGGGTAGGGCGGAAATGTAAGTATAGATAGAGAAGGGAAATACGAGAAGTAATTTTAGAAGAAGCCAGGGCTTCTTAATGGAGGTGACGGGCCTCGTTCGGCCTCGTCGGTCCAATCGACGGTGACAGAGGCCCAAGAAGCTTTTCGAACAGGTTTAAGAACAGCGTTAAGCGTGTATATGGTTGATCCGTTATTTTGTATTATTTTTCTTGCGGCGGAGGGATGAACTAGTGGTAAAATGTGGTTCAACCATGCCAAGGAAAACCGACGGAGTTAACCGCCTATTTGGCAGGTAAAGAGGGATAGGAATACGGATGGCAGAACTTCGATCTTCGAGGGGGACGGAAGGCCCTCCGAAGAGATAGGTGTGGTCTACAGAAAGGTTAGTGAAGAGATCGCCGAACACATTTCAAAGTAATTTTGACTACTGTTATTGCCATTTCTAAACTTAACCTTGTGAAACTTGGTGGGAGATACAGATAAGGTGCTGTTTTCTTCCGGAGATGAGGCTGGTGATGAGCAGGTATACTATAATAAGCAATGGGCAAAGGGCAATCCAGCGGAGGATGGAATCGAATAAAACGTTTTGGGAACAATTGTGTCTGCGTTCCGAAGACGCGAAAGGGGGCGTAGAATTCAACCAGGGACAGGGTCCCTATCTGGAGCGTGATGGCGTTAAGTTCAGCGATAATCCCCTACAGGGGCGGTAGTCGGACGCGTTCGGGTTTTGGAGCACCGAGGTGAAGAGGGGGAGGCGTAGTTCGGATTAAGAAGGAGTGCGATATGGCCTTGCTGGAAGCAGAGTGTAAACTCCTGCTCAGCAGCTTGCAGTTTATAGGAAGCAAGACGGAACGGTGCCCTGGAAGAACAGGAGGTATCAATCGTCTCCTAAGTGGATGGAACGATCGTTGTGCCTCCACCTCCCGGGAAAGGTCCGAGATGGGACGCTAGATAAGGTCGGGGAAGTCGGAAGCATAAGAGAGATTCAAAGGGTTATTAACCCTGAGGAAGGTTGTATAAGTGTTAATATAAAAAGAAAAGTAGCACGGTGCAGGGAAGAGAACTCGAGTTTCCCATAAATCAATTTAAGGTGGTTGTGAATGAAAGGTCTAACAAAGAACTAATTAAAATTAGAAAGAAAGCCTTTGAGAATGTAACGTCGGCAATGAAAAAGTTCCATAGAAGTCGCGGCGGAAAGAAAAGGTTAAGATGGAGTTGTTTGGTACCGTAAGTATTGTATAATGGAACTGTTGGCGGCCTGAAGGGACCCTAAGGGTTCAGCGGGGCAACGGTTCTTCTGAAAAAAGAACGAACAGTAAAAACGGAAGGACGATCCGGCTGTCGATTGAAGGTAGGACAAAGCGGTAGAAGGGTCATAAACGCAAAGGAGATGAGACGTGGGATTAGTCACACTGTGTGCTTTTATGGTGTGGCATTGGAGTTTAAATTATAAGCACAGGGTTTGCAGTTGCGTGTCTGGTCACCCCATCGCTGATGATTTCAACATACTCCTTGTGGATTGTGCGTGGGAGGTGCAGCATAACTTTGAGAAGAGATGCGATATGAAAAGGCTGAAGTGCGGTTGAGGCTGCGGTAAGATTGGCGAGATGGGTGGGTGATCGGCGATAGAAACGACGAGTGATTGAGGAGAACGAGGATGTGAGCCAGAAAAGTAAGGAGGAGGAGGAGGAAAAAGAAGGGGTAAGACTGGGGGTAAGTAGGACGAGCTTCAAGAGGGTGCGAATTTTGTTGGTCAAATCAAAGATAACGTTCTCCCTAATGTGGCTATGCTTTTCTTCCAAGCAGAGTGGGGAATTTGTAGAAGGAGAGAGTTGATTTACTTGATCACAAGCTTTGCGCCTGAGGATTCGAGGGGTAGTGCGGCCTTGAACCTGGGCGCAAGGAGGATAACATAAGAAGCTGAACAGGTTGCATAACACTGAGCCATCAGGGGGCTCTTTGCTTTCCCTTCGATCTGTAAATGCCAGCTAAAATCATGTAACGTGCTATTGGGTCGACCGTGGCCAATTGGAACTGGAGCTAGAGGCAACTTTTGAAGTAAAAGTTGCTTAAAACTATATTAATATATATATTAATTCAGAGGTCCAACTGGAGGACTTCCCGAGCCAGCGAGCATGTTGGACAAAAAAGGCGTATTATAAATGGGTAAGCGGTCCGCCAGGTTTTCATTTTTATACGCAATTTTGATCAGCGTTAAGTAATCCTTATTCTTGCTAATAAACGTCACTCCGGATTGAAGCTTCGGAGTAGGGGCTGGTTATGGATTGCCAGCCGAGGTAAGAACGTCACGGGAGACGTTGAAAGGGACCTTTACCGGAAGTTATTCTGAAGTAAAAGGCGCGGAAGCGCGGTGCCGCGTCTGCGATGTTTCTGAAGTTGCTTCAACTGCAGCTCAAGGAGGGTAAAGCGTCCAAGTCCTAATCATTGTTAATAAACTTATATCTGAAATGTGGCAGGCAACTCTTGGGTCCTGAGCTTGCGCCTCCCTCTCCACCGAATATTTGGCATTTTGAGGTTGTGATGAGAAGGTGATGAATATTAAATCTGAATAATAATAAAAACAATAGTTTAAAAAAATATAACTACCTCCAGCAGGGGGGCACTGTTGGAAACCTGCCTAGCTAGCTATAATAATGATAAGTTGCTTAAAACTAAAAAAAAGTAATATATACTTCTCACATCGCTCCCAATGTCCTATCCAAATTAGTTGGGAAAAGGCAAAGGCCTCTAAAGCGCTGCTTGTTCTACAAGCAGGGCCCCCGAAGTAAATAAGATGACGGGTACAAAAATTGCAGCGGCTTCGAGCGAAGAGGCTTGAAGGCAGAAGAAGAACCAACGGCAGCTGTGGTAGGCCACTTGAAAATCCTGAAGGAGAGAAGCAGTTTGGAGAAGGTGTTGAAGTAGTCCGAATGTCATCAGCAGAAGGGTCACCACATATAGGATCGAGGTCCAACCATGGAAGAGGTTAAGATACTCTTTTTTTACTTTTATTCAACAATAGAAGGCTAACAATGGTACAAGACACACGGCAAAAACAAAGCTAACAATAATTTTTCACGAAAATACAATAAAATCACTGTTGGAACAATTAAAAATAGGACGAATGACGTCAGAGGCGGAGGAAACAAAACTGGAGCCAAGAAAACGAGGCGTCTAAGTTGCTTGCAGAATCTGACCGGAATGACAAGTAAAATGAGGGAACACGAACGAAGTTCGCTTTTAAGGCTAAAACCGTAAAGGGATTACTAACTTCCTCATCCTACGAGGGGGGTCTTGACTTTTTATTGTCTACTTCTTCAACCCCTTTTTTATTTCCTTTGATAACCCTCGCGAAAATATAAACGGAGGAGAAATTGAAGAGATCCCTAATTTGCCAAACGTCACACTATTTTATGTAATGTAACCTGGGAGTCAATGTGTTTTTGTTGATATGTTAAGGTTAATGAATAGTCAATATTCCACGTCATTACCATTACAACAAATCAATAATTGATTTGTATAGGTAATTGTATGAATGTGACACGCGATAAAGCAAGTAAGATAGCTATTCTGTGACGCCTAAATACGGGACTGAACTTGCTTGAGAAGGGAAGGGGAAAACGTGGGAAAAAGGAAAAAGGGAGAGAGAGAGAGGAGTAGAAGAGAGAGGAAGAGAGAGAGAGAGAGAGAGGAGAGAGAGAGAGAGATTGCAATATATATATATATTATATATATATATATATATATATATTATATATATATATATATATATGATATAATTATATATATATATATAATTATATATATATATAAATAACTATATTTAAATATATATATATAATAATATATATATATATAGTTTATATATTTATATATATATAATAGATATATATATATATATATATAATATATATAATATATATATATATATATATATATATATATATATATATATATATATATTCCTCATTGAAAGAACGACGAGGAACACCACAATTAAAACATTTGAAGATTGTCTTAAACTTCTACGGCTTTGGAATGATCGGAAAGTAAATGAGAGAGAGAGAAGGTTGCACAGAATATAGATTCCGAAAAGGGAAGTTTGAAAATCAAAGCTGTTTGCCAGACTCTGTCGAAGACTTTCAATATTTTAATTCTACAACAAAAGATTCACGGATTTGCCAAAAGGCAGAACACTAAGAATCAGAGAAAGAGAAAAAAGATGACGGGTAGTGCCCTCTTTACGAAAATCATACTTCCATACTTCCCGGTCAGAGATAAGATTAGAAGAATTAAGTAAGATATTAATCATGTTTGACAGTCCAGAGTTTGTTCTGTTATGGATATGATCCAAAAGCTTTTAGAATAACGGAGGTTGATATAAAGAGATAGTTAGGTTAGAGGGTTTCCCCATTTTTGGTTGAGGTTGATGAATAAGCGCACATTTCCAACAGGAACGGAAAGTATTAGTGGAGACAAAAACGAAATAGTTTACCATAGGAAAAGGTGCAAACTGAAAATCATCAGGACGATCGGCCTTCTTATTATTAAGCCAAGGGGGAGTAGAAATAATATCTTTAAAAAAATTGTAATGTTAGGCATATATGAGTTGGATGAGGTGGAGGAGGAGGAATAGCTTCGGAATTCCTTAATGTGGAATTAGTGCAAAGGTTTTATAGAAGAGTTCATCTTTAGCGGAAGGTAAAGCAGCAATTATATAGTCGGATGGAACTAGAGAAGGAAAAGAGAAAGAAGCGAAATGAGAGTTAACAAATATTTTTTTTAAATCGAAGAAGAAAAAAGTGTGAGAAAAAGGAACATAAAGATCATTAAATTAAAGCAATAATCCTTATAAGGAAATCAGAGAAGTATGCAACTAATTAGCAGCATCAAAGTGTCAAAAATGTTTAATCGCGGTATGCGAGGGTCATACCTGCGGAATACTTAAAGAAACAGAATGGATATATAGATGAGAAGGTAATCAGAGGAACACAGAGGTGGAAAGAGTTTTAACAGTATAAGGAAACGAAACAGAAGTTAAGAGGGGAATGCTGGATTTGAGTTTATCTCCAAAGGGATAAAGGACACGGATGGGGATCTGGATCATCTGCTGATGGTTATTCTGAATAAAGAATTGAAGGAAGTTAACCGTCAACACCTTCAGAACTAGAAGGAAATAATTTCCGGTGGTGAAAATTTTGGAACCCAAGAATTAATGATTTCAGAGAAAGAGAATGAAGGATAGGTTTCGATTTTTTTGAAATGGTTTTTTTTCGGGCTCTGTCTCAGAACTAGAAAAACATAATATTTTCTTAAAATATCACGCCTACTTCACCAATAGGTAGTCAAATTGGCAGCTTTTCTGTTCACCCCTTAAACGTTGATTTTTTTTTTCTGTCTATTGATTTTCTTTGTATTTCACCCGAGGAAAAACTATGTTTCAGACATTTTGTTGTTCTTCTCCTACAATTTTTTATCAAAATGAATAGAAACTTGAGATATACAAATATGATTTTATTATCTAGAAAAGCATTATTATTCAGATTTTTAATATCTGCCACAAAATTACAGAAATACTCGAATTTCATTCTCTACTGAAAATGGTTTTCGAAAATGAAAAATTCAATAAATTTTTTTCTGCTAATCCCATCAACCTGGAATTTTCAGAGAATATATTTTAATTGTGGAAGTACACCTTTTTTTTAGATATTTATTTCATTTTATTTATTTTTTACATCAATAGGATAATAAAAATTTTAACGTCGAAAATTTCGACCGTACCGTATCAAATTTTTAAAACTATTTCGACTCGAAATAGTTTTAAAAATTTGATACGGTACGGTTGGAATTGATCCTTTCAACATTTGCCCATAGCTACGAACAAACAGAGGAAGTTGTATCCACGGGCACGGTGTTGCATGTTATTGCCTTATTGGATTCTCTGTATAGCTATTTCTGGCAGAAAAAGTGTAAAGTTATTTACTATATAGGTGTTATTTCTATATATGGTAATTATTTCCAATAACTGCCTCTAAACAGATTTTTATAAAAATCACAGCATAGACTCTAAAAAAATAGTAATGAAGAATAAAAAAAAAATTATTTGTCGGTCTCTTTTTAGGAAAAAAAGTTACAAACTCTCAAAGTTAGATATTCCCATAAGGTTTTCTTATGCTAGAACTGTGCGAAATTTCGTTTTATCGCACATTTAAATTTTGTGCAATTAATACTAAATTAAATTAGACTATAGAACCCCACAGCAACCATAGTGTAAAAGCGAAATAGTAAAAAAGAAATCTATTCCATAATATATATCCAAAAATTTAAGCATATT
>JABUQX010041775.1:10000-33113 GCA_015478945.1 Trachelipus rathkii
TTCCTCGTCCTTTCCTTGAATACATATTATCGGAAAGAGAACAATTTATAGAGTCATCAGACTCTTCGGTGAACTATTTCCACACAACATTTTTCTTTGATACCATACTAGTATATGTAAACAAGATAGTCAACTATTTTACTAGCACTTCAAAATAATAAAACCACTAATAATAGCCATTTTGCATATCCGAACATGGAACATAAAAGAGACTGACCATTATGCCTCCTCAATTTACGATGCAAAAAAAATTAAAAAAAAGAGTTGTTCGGAATATTAATCTATAGATTAAACAAATTTTCACAAATGACAATTAATTAAATATATGTCTGCAATGTAACAGATCTAAAGTCTTTTATTTTATCGTTTTTTTTTTTGTTTTCCTACTCGTAGGATATCAAGAGAAACTAAAGCAAAATCCTGAAAAATGTTATTGCTATATTAAATGAATAAAATTGAAGGATTTGGAAGCTAAGGGTAGAGGTTGGTGAGGTTGCCCGTCAGCAGATAGACGACAAATTCTTTTTCGTTTAATTTTTGTATTTCATTTCATATACATATATATATATATATATATATATATATATATACCATATATATATATATATATATATATATATATATATATATATATATATATATATACTATACCTAATATATCTTTTATATATATGCATATATATATATATATATATGCATATATATATATATATATATATATATATATATATATATATATATATATATATATATATATATATATATATATATATATATATATATATACATATATATATATATATATATACTATATATATATATATATATATATATATATACTATATATATATATATATATATATACTATACTATATATATATTTTACAGAGATAAACACCACCGCTCACGGGCAGGGCCTAATCAAGGAGGGTGTACTCAATTAACGTCCGAGCAGGACGGAGCCAATCCTAAGGAGATAGCTCACATTCTCCCATACGACCAGTTACGAACCTGGGACACTCGCTTTGTATGACGAGTGCTCTATCACAAATAAAATATTTTTCTTATTCATACAATCAAATTATATATATATATATATATATATATATATATATATATATAATATATATATATATATATATATATATATATATATATATATAACTACTATATACTACTATATATATATATAATTGTGAATACCAGATGGTGATGTCAATTTTAAGGAGGATGTTGTGGATTAATACACATCACTAATATTTAATAATAATATAATAATATATAATAATAATAATAATAATAATATATATATATATATAATAATAATATATATATATATATATATATATAATATATATATATATATATATATGCTGCTATATACATACATGCATATATATATATATATATAATATAATATATATGTAATAATAATATATATATATATATAATAATAATATATATATAATATATATATATATATATATATGGGGCTTTGAATAGGGCTTTGCCAGTGAGTGGTGGTGATGACTGTAAATATAATAATAATAATATATATATATGTATATAATATATATATATATAATAATATATGTATATATATATATGCTAGCATATGTATATATGTATATTATATATATGTATATGAAAGCAACATATATATATATATATATATATATATATAACTACTGCTATAATATATATATATATATATATACTTATATATATATATATACTATATATATATATGCTGCTGCTACTACATACTGCTGCTATATATTGAGTCAGTGTACAGGACCCACAAAGGCGGCCACACTGGGATGAAAAATCAGCACCATACACACATGTTTCAAATGTCAAATGAAAATTTTAATGGCGAAATGAATATTCAGCCAATCAAAAATAAATAAAAACTAAATAAAATTGTATCCTTGTATTATAAATTGTCCTAATATTGCATAGCAAAATCAAATGTTATAAAGAATATTCACTTCTTGAAGATACAAGAAAATAGAATTACTGCTAAAGTGGGAAGATTCAGATAAGATATGGGATAATCTTTTCGAAGGTGTTATGGACCGTAAAATAGGAAAATGACGACGGCGAATAGGGTCCAGTTGGGAACAATAAACAAAAATATGGCGAACAGATTGCGGCGTGTGGCGACGGCAAAATTTGCAAATGGGAGCAGGGTCCCGTGACATACAGTGACTGTGAGTGATATTGGTGTGACCAATACGGAGTCGTGCAAGTATCACCTCGTGTAAGCGCTTTCGTCTGTGGGAGGAAGACCACTCACCAATGCTAGGCTTTATGTTTCTGAGTTTCGCTCCCCGCTGATCACTCGTCCAGCAATCTTGCCAACAAGGATAGTAATCAATTGATTGGAGGCGGCCTTGTCGAATGACATCCGGGAGTTACCTGAAACAACTCCGAAAAGAGGAGGCAGCCATTTTGGCCTCTCTGTCAGCGATTTCATTGACAGTTACCCCTACATGATAGAGAGTTAACTTATAAAAATAATTTGTTTCTTACGGGAGTGGAGCATGAAGAGAGGAAATGGCTGTATAACCAGATATCATTGTGTTTCTAGAATAAAAGTTTTAAGCGCTTGGCGCGCTGAGCGAATCTGAATAAGTGACATAAGAGTGATCTAGGTTAAGGATTAGAATTCGAGAAAGGGCAATCATTATAGTCATTAACTCTGCCGTAAAAATTGAAGCATAAAGGCAGGAGGGAGTATGAGAGGTTGGTCAGGAAGGAGCAGCAGATACACTTACACTGTCCCCTGTTTTAGAGCCGTCAGTAAATACTGGAGTTAATTTATCGTGAACTACAGAATGAGACAGGAATGATGCTGTAAGGCTGCAGGTGGCTGGTGGCGAAAGGGGGTCAGAGACAAGAAAATGGTGGGGAGGCAGGGGAATACCAAGGGGTGTACCCTTAGTCATATGAGATAGGCAGCACTTTTGCAAGGGATGTTAAATTGAAGATGTTATGAATTTTTGCAAATAGCCATTAATTAGGATTCTGAGGTATCTCCTGCAGAATCAGTGTCAAAGCAGACGGTATTTTGTTTGAAAACGAAGATAATTTGTACACATGATGTATTCTCTTCGAAGAGAAAGTGGCATCACATTGGGTTCAACTTCAAGGCTCACCTGGGAGGACGATCGGGTGCTCCAGTGGAATACGGATCGCCTCGTTTGGATGGGATCTTATAGGTGTAGTAGTGTTGTGAAGGCCTGACCATATACTGCACCCATAGTTCAGTTTCGATCGGATTAGAGCTACGTAAAGAGACGTAAAAGGGATTTGCGATCAGCACCCCAAGATTTTGAGCAAGATGACGTAACAAGTCAAACGTGCGATGACAAGTTGTTTTCAGCAGTTTATATGCGGTGCGTATGTTGAAGTGGTCATCTAAAGTGGGCCCTAGAAATCCTGACTTATTGAAACCGGAATGGACGGAACCATAATATATATATCTAACATATATATATATATATGTATATATATATATATAATAATATATTTACCTATATATATAATATATATATATATATATATATATATAATGTATAATAATAACTTAGCAGCAACCAATATGCTTCTTTATCTTCTTCCATAACTGCTTTCAATAATATATATATATGTAATAGCCAGCAAGTGAACTTTTTATATCTCCTTAACAACTTAATATATATATATATGTGTGTGTGTGTGTGTGTGTGTGTGTGTGTGTGTGTGTATGTGTGTGTGTGTGTGAAAATCATGAATTTAGAGACCAAAGCCCCTGTTCAAATAAACAAAATGATTAAATTTTAAATATAACACTTAAAATTAACGTTCCACCAAATAAAGGTTGCTAAATTGATGCTAAAAAAGAAACTAAACTAGCTATATAGAAGCTAAAGAAGAATAAAGCACTGAATTTTGAGAGTTAAAATCTTTTAACTCTCTTCTCACTATTCCCTTCCTAAATTTGATCGGCCCCTACAGCCTATTTATATAATAATAATAATAATATGTAATAATAATAATAATATAATAATAATAATAATAATAATAATAATAATAATAATAATAATAATAATAATAATAATATCATATCTATATATATATATGAAATATAATAATAATAATAATAATAGTAATAATATAATAACAATAATATTATATATATATATATATATAATATAATAACTAATATCAATAACAACTATATTTATATGTATAATATGTAACTGTAACAACCTTCATGCTAATATTGCTAATAACAACAACTTAACCAGCAATAATAGCAACCAGTAATATATATATATATGTATGTAATAATATGTAATAATATATGTATATATATATACAATAATAATATATATAATAATAATAAATATATATGTTTATAATAATACTAACAATAATAATATTAATAATAATAATAATATAATAATATAATAATAATATATAATAATAATAATAATAATATATATATATATAAATAATAATAATAATAATAATAATATTAATATATAATAATAATAATAATAATAATATAATAATATAATAATATCATATAATAATAATATATATATATATTTATAAATATATATATAATAATAATAATAATAATAATATGTATATATAATAATAATAATATATAATAATAATAATAATAATAATAATATATATATATATATATATAGAAATTATAAACCTATTTCTATATTTCCTCATATATCCTTACATATATTAGTATATATAATATATATATAATAATTTCTTATATATAATATATATATATATATATATATATATATATATATATATATATATATATATATATATATATATATATATATATATATATATATATATATTTTATTTATAAAAACAACATATAATAATAAAATAATAATTATATACTATATATATATATATATATATATATATATATATATATATATATGGTAAAAGTTACTTAACGGCCACACGGTAATAATGTAAATTAGTAAATGTACTGTATATAAAACTAAAGTTTAATTAAAATTATACAATTTATAGGGTCAAAAATACCAAACTATTTGTAGCAAATGATTTTTTGTTGTTTGTTTTTGGATCTAGTTTGTTGCGCGACATTCTTAATTGAATAAAATGTATTGAAAGTTAAGGTGTTGAGCGGTCAAACGTAAAAGAAAATGATTTTTTAAGGGTAACTAAACCTTTTTTTTTTTATACGAAATGAAATTTTTTTCTTAGGGGTGACCTGACCTGACCTAACCTAACCTAACCTAACCTAACCTTATTTCACCCCTAGAACATATAGGGAAAAAAATTCATTTCGCCCCTAGAACATCTATTTATGTATCATAGAGGTTACCTGCGTTCCGTGTGGCCGTTAAGTAACTTTGTCTATATATATATATATATATATATATATATATATATATATATATATATATATATATATATATATATATATATATATATATATATATATATATATATATATATATATATATATAGGGTATACATAAATATGAACTCGCTTTAAATGCTTATTGTAGCTAGTCTCGGAGTTATAAATATTAAAGCGAATGGATTGGAGGAATCGGTCTCATCACTTTTGTGTGTGTGTGTATGTGTGCATGTGTGTGTGTGTGGTTGTGTGCGCGCTCGTATGTACGTATGGTCACTTTCTTCCCATATCTATACATGTGTGCGTTTCTACCAGAAGAAAAAGAGTCTGGATACGCCAAAGTGAGAGCGACGAACCTCTTGTTTTTACATGAGTTTTATTGTGTACGATTATTAAGAAGGTTAAAAAAGATTGTTTGTGTGTGTGTGTGCGTGAGCGTGCGTGTGTGTGTGTGTGTGTGTGTGTGTGTGTGTGTGTGTGTGTGTGTGTGTGTGTGTGTGTGTGTGTGTGTGTATGTGTGCGTGTGTGTGTGTGTAGGTGTGCGTGTGTGTGCATTTTTTTGTTTTGCAAACCTGAGATTTTCTGTTCTTTTTTGTTAAGTTTATTGAAAAAATTTTTAACTTCTTCAACTCTCTTCAGTCAGTATGTCTGTCCGTCTGACGTGTCTGTCTGTCTGTGACTGTCTCTCTCGTCTGTCTGACCTGTCTGTCTGACCTGCCTGTCTGTCTGTCTGTCTGTCTGTCAGATCTGTCTGTCTCTCTCTGTCTGTATGATCTGTCTGTCTATCTGCCTGTCTGCCTGTCTGCCCTGTTTGTCCGCCCTGTTTGTCTTCCCTGTTTGTCTGTCTGTCTGTCTGACTTGACTTTATTTCTTTCTGTCTTTCTGTCTGTCTTTCTGTCTATCAATCAGCCTTTCTGTCTGCTTGCCAGCCATCTATTCGTCTTTCATTCTCAGTTTGTGTTTTTTTATCTGTCTTTAAGTCCTTCTTTTTGGTTGTCTGTCTGACTGTCCTTCAGTCTTTGTGTTTGTTTGTCTGTATGGCTGTCCTTCAGTCTCGGTTGTTTGTCTGTCGGCCTGTCCGTCAGTTTTAACTATGTTCAAATAGTTTTTAATGAATTTTGAATGCTTTGTTTTATCTACTTTCTCTCTCTCTCTCTCTCTCTCTCTCTCTCTCTCTCTCTCTCTCTCTCTCTCTCTCTCTCAATTTATTTCACTTTTTCACTGGCATATTAGCGGCACTCACGCCCCCTTGTTAAAAAACAACTCTCTCTCTCTCTCTCTCTCTCTCTCTCTCTCTCTCTCTCTCTCTCTCTCTCTCTCTCTCTCTCTCTCTCTCTCTCTTGCAGACCCTGCGATAGCAACGCGATCAAGCCGACCAATCACGCTTGTACGCAAAACCGTCCCAAAGAGATAGCAAGTGATTTGAGTAATTTACTTCAATATTGATTTTGCCGAGTTATAATCACCACAACACATTTCCCACTACAATACACAGAGAAAATTACTTTTACTTACTTACGTTTTCTAAAGGAGTTAACTATACTCAAACACTAAATTAAATTCCTTATTATAATATTATATGATTCAAATATAATATAACTTTGTATATAACAAGTAGATATATATATTTATATATAGAGTTATATATTATAAACTAGTTAACTAATTTTTTGTATATTATCTACATTTATCTCCTTTTCCACATTAATATCTCTCTAAACACTAATTATCAATTATTTTAATATTTAATAATTCAATAATAAATCTATGTTATTTTAATTTAGATTAATATTACTCACAATAATTAATTTAGTTTACAATTAAAGATTTAGTTAGAACTTAATTAATTATATTAAATATTGCTTCTCTATTATAAAGAACTTTGTATTCTTACTTTTACCCGCTTGCATCACCTAAACTCAAATAGAACTCAAAGATTATATTTTATTTTTATCTGATTTTATTTTATTTTATAAATAACTGTTTTGTTAATTAATTCATTAAGGGCGTTTCTAACTTAGGACTCCATCTGGTCATTCGTAATATTTTCAGATCTTTTATAAATAACTTTTTATTTATATTATATTTCGTCAATTTCTCTCATTTCTTTATATATATATATATTAATATTATAAATTATATATAAGGATTTGTCTATTCTACACAATAATATACGGAAAGGTATCAGCATAAGGTATAATGAATACGTAGTTATCATCTAGGTTTTTATGTGCTGTACCTTTTGTTGTGAGTATATTTAGGAAGTGAAATATTTTATTGTTCTCACTATTTTAACTTTTCTAGTAATATAATTCTAAAATAATCAATATATATCACCTAGGGACTTACAAAATAATGTATGTAATCTTTATAATATAAGGACATACAATAAAAATACATAGTAAAGTTAAGCTCTACTCACTGTGACATTATGCCGCTGCAGAAAGGGGCAGGGCCCTGGTCTTCACATACCAGAAGGGGATATATTCATCCCTATTTTATTATGTATCGGTACACTCTCTGGCACACAACGGCAGATACTGGGGCCACGCACTACTAGGAGAAGGCACGCCACCACTCGAGTCTGGCAGAGGATCCAAGGGTCCACTGCAGGTCAGTGGAGGATTTCGTCCACCCGCTTCCTCTTTGGGATTTCAGGTCCGGACATGAGGAGTAGCCATATGTTCAGTTGTCCCCGAAACACAGGTGGCGTAAAAGCACTTTAGCGTGTGCCACGTTTTGGGTTTCACTCTAGTTCTCTTCCGACGATTTTTGAAATCTGGCCCTGCTCATTACCTGAAATCTCGCTGATTGATGGGCCCAACACGGCGCAGATAAACGAGATCTAGTCGGCTTTAGTGTGGGGGGGCTTACATTGTATATGGATGAGAGATGGGGTCATTTTCCTTTGCGATCTGGGTGGTGGATATCGTCTGCTCCTTATTAATGTTTGTGTGCTCATTATGTTCTCGCAATTTCGCTCTTATTAATCGGAGTGGAAATCAGTCGGTTATATGATTATCGGGACGATAAGAGGATATTTGTAGGACCTCGGGGCGATAATAGTATTTGGGCCTACGTCAAATACAAGTGCCGTTGGCTAGTTTACAAGAATGAAGGTAAAGGAAATAAGTGCTATTAGATTTTTTAGTAGTAAGTATTGCTTGTGGAGGCAAGGTCCTTCGGTAACAAGGAAGCTAGCACTTTTCACTCTTTCACTAGATTCCAGGGGCTTAAGGCAAAATAAGGGGAGGAGTTTACCGGGCTGTGGGGAAGTAGGAGGGAGAGGGACATTTTCCGCGCCCGGGCGTGATAGATTATTCCCGTTCCAAATGGAGCTGGATTTGATGGGAAAACACACGGCATATGTTTCGTTACGGTGGCACAGCACTGGCAGAGGAAGCTAGAAGTCTTTCGGATGCAAAAAGGGCAGATACACAATTTAGCGAGCAATGACTCATAGACATGGTCAAAGTGCCTAAATTAGCATTTTGCTCTGTCTCTAATAAACCAACAAGCTTATTAGTACAATTGCCACATTGTTTATGGAATAAATCACAGATAAATGAATAAGATTAAATGCTGGACAATATATTTTATATAGTATATTTCACATAAATATAGCTGTTACACGTGATTTGATTCCCTTTTGTAGAATAAATGACGCTTTGATGCATATAAATTCTATCTGAAATAGTATAATATAGCTCAAAATATCTCACATGGAAATTAATCAGATCACGCTGGAATACTGTAGCGAAATTGTTTTATTTCCACAAATTTTTCGAGAATCACTTAAAATAAATAATCCCGGAACCTGATGGGGGCAAAAACACTACAACATAGTGGAATCAGGGTACTAAATGAATTATCGCCACTCACTTTTGTCGATAAGCTAGTGGACCGAGAAATGTCACTTTTCAACGATAATGTCCAAGCTTAATCAGGGAAATCTCGAGCAGCACGCCACGGAAAAACACCTACTCTCTTTCATTCTCCGTATCCCTCTGGAAGCTAAACTTATCCCAAAACAAAATATAAGTTACCATTTAAATACCCATATAAATATTATATATAATATATATAATAAATTACATAATACTATATACTAATATATATAAAGCGAATACCTCATTTTTAAATATTCGCACAGAAAGACAGTGACGATAGAGACAGTCTCTTGAGCAAAAGAGCGTATGCCACTAGAGGGTATTGATGCGGAATATTTCGTGATATCTTTTCGACTTACACCTTTACACTGTATTATAAAGCGTAAGTGCTCGAGGCTAATGAAAAATTATATATATAAATAATAAGTGAACCATATATATAATATATACTCAAGACTCGCCGTGAGACTTTATAAGATGATCCGACAATAAGAGGTGCTTGTGCATCGGCAACATTGAGCGCGAATATAAGATTTTGAGTTTCCAAGAATCCAGAGTCGAAATCGAATGATTTTCAGCAAGAGATATTAACTCCTTTCACGTTTTCGATTCAAATACAGGGAATTCAAAACATCAACGCGGATTTTGTTTTGTTAGTACGATATTTATTTCAATTTTTGGTTGATCGAATCCCAAAATCCAGAGAGCGTGAGGGGCAAATCAATGTTCTGGGAGACAGTTGGAGCGGCGTGATAAGATTACACCCTTGTCGAGCGCTCATAATACATAGTACCGAGAAATTACCTACAATCCACCTTGGCGGAGGCAATGTGGACAACATCAGACGCAGGCAGCGCGACTCAATCTTCACGACCACGAAAATCCGCTAAGCCTTTTACTCCTTTGTTTACGTTAGCGGTCTGCATACGTTCGCTAGGGCTATTGGTGCAAATCGCATTTGCGCCACAACTTGACTTCTCGTTCCGATCCTTGACAAAAAAACAAAGTATTTATAAGATATAGACCGAGGAAAGAGACGACGGGGGGTGAGGTGCTCAGTCACAACACAAGCTTTCCGAGCTGGGACAGAGAAGGGTGCGAACGAGGATAGCCTTCCTCCGACAACACACTGCGAAGACTTACCAAAGGCTGTAAGCTGCCGCTGAACCTACGACTTTGCTAAATAAAAAGACATTATGTTGATAATCCCCCCCCGTAAAGGCCGGCCAGAGCGCACGTTGCGCAGCGCAGCCAGTTGAGAGTCTGTAGTGTTGCCTGAGGATTATTGTCGAGAAGCACTTCACTACGCGGGTGGTATGTCTTTAGGACTAGTATATGAAAATAAAGAAAAACAAAAAAAGTTTCTTATTGAACGCCACAAGGACAGTGCTCACCCTAGACACGATCTTACGTAACTGAGTCTACGAGCTATGAGCCTGCTCGAAGGAGTGAGACAACAGTTAGCGGTTACGTGCTTTTTCCGGCTTTCGGCAGACTTTTGGGATTCGGACGAAAAAATTTTTTTTGTTTTTATTTTTTTTATTTTGCCAACCTATCCAGAGTTCTGCTTATTTGTGCGCAACACAGTTATCTTTTTAATAAGTATGTTTTATTCTCTGAAGAAGCATTGCGGCAGTATGACATCATCTTGACTGATATTCAAGTTATCCATAACGCTCCAAAGTATTTTCATTCTTCGGAGGATTTTATTTATCAGCTGACTAACTGGACACTCTATACGAGCCAAAAATTTTCATAAATGTAGCAAGTGGTTTGTACGAGAAACCCTCTCTACAGAAGGTATAGATGAAATAACCGGTGAAATAAAGAAAGACATCAGTGACAAAAGTGAAAAAATTATAATTACAATAAGTTAACATTTTAAAAATTTCAATGAAAATTTGCTCGATACTATCATGTCTTCCAATCAAAATTTTTTCAGAAATCAAGACAAGAGAATAAGAATAGTATCAAAAGTCAATAATCAACTTCTTATATATCAGCCGTCGAACCATCAATTCGCTTTTACATCGAAATATTTCAACAACACACATATATAACTTCAGAGTATTATGAAAGCAATTAACCTTGGATGACAACAAAACAACTAATACCTTTTGAATGGAAATTTAAGCGACCACTATCCTTCACATTAAAACTTCCGGATAAGTACTTGCAAAATAACAATATCAAGCATTCATAATTTAAAATTTCTTCTGGAGTTTTGCAGCCTTGACCGAGGTGCTTAGATACCAAGAATCCCCATCTTTGCTTATGATACATGGTCCAGAAAAAAAATTTCTGCCAACTTAAGATTTTTTTTTATCTTTAAAGTTAATTTCCATTAAAACTTTGATTCGAACATAAATTTGGTTTTAGAATTCTTTTCACATAAGTTTTATAACTAATTGACTGAGATCATCATACAAGAAGTGTGAAATAAACGCGTTAAAGCGGTTAAAACTATTTTTTTTTATTTTATTTAAAAGTAAAGTAAGGAGCTACAAACCAAATACACATATAATAGGAAACGTTTCTTAAGCTCACATATTATTAAAGAAGGGAAGCAAAAAAAAAAAGAATAAAGGAACTAATAATAAATCATAACGAAAAAAATAAAAAGATTTATAAATATATTTAACAGGTCTCTTTAATTACTGTTAGCTATTTCAAAAATTTGGGATTTCAAACAAAGCTCTATATTAGGAAAATATGAGAGCTATACGAATTAAACAGTCAACAACCCAAAAAAATTTTTCAGCTTTCTTGCTTAAACATCTTTTTGAGCCTGCTGAAAAGGAGACATCCTAGAGGTAGTACCAACTGACTCCCTAGAAGAAACAGAAACCTTATAGCATGATATTAGTTCACGTGTTGCCACAACTGTTTAAAGAATTAATTGTAACAGTACACCAAAATACATGGAAAGGCAGTACATATTGCTTAACAAAATTGTTCATCAAGTCCGGCGAGCTGGATTTTAAAAGCCATTATAGTGGATGCCTGGTGTTCTTGCTACTCTTTGCATGACTTTTCAGAGCAATGGATCTTCTATGTTGCATATAGGAAAGGCAAACTTATATGCATAAGAAACACATAAGCGTAATTGTTCCGATTTATTCCTCTAGCTATTTGATCTGCATATCTGGTGATGCAAGTGAGTCCCAGCCATTGAGATAAATTTATAAAACTGCTTTAATATATGAGTTTTTGCCACAATAATTCCTAATATATTAAATATTATATAAGTAATTAATTAATACCGAGTTCTGTAAAAAATAATAAAAAAGGGAAATAGTTAAAAAATGCCGCTATATTTAAATTTTAAGTGATAATTTAATTAAAAAATAAATTAATAACTATAGATATGTGACGGAGAAACTTCATAAACTGCAATAGAAGTAATAAATTCTTATTAGGCTAAAGAAAAATCATATGAGATACAATTTTTACACTTAATTTTAACTCATATTTAGGACTTGTACACACAATTTTAAATTCTAAGGTAACTCAGGAATGGAGGAGAAAATCATGGAATGATTCTTAGTGCTCTTTAACTGTTCCTCCTCCTTCAACAGACAAAACAACCTTCTAGACATCCCTTTGAGACCAACTGAGCTTCCTTAAGAATCTCCCTTTTTAAAGTAATATATCTATAGTCCAATATGGTGTCTATACACCTATACTTCTAATTAGAAAGGAGTTAAGACAAAAATATGCGCGATATAAATTGGTGATTGGTGATTTAATTGTCCCTGTTTTCCTGTTTTCCTAATCAACTTTTTTCATTTGCCCGGTGTTTCACCTTACCCTGTTTTCCACTGTGGTAAAAAGAACACCTTGGATAAGTACTATAAATATATAAAAAGTAATATATATATTTATATATATATATTATATATAATAGATATATTATTGTATGAAGTATATATATATAATATATATATAAATAGTATTATATATATATATATATATGAAATATATATATAAATATATATAATAATTATTAAAAAGAATAGTATATTTATATATATAATAATATATTAGTATATAATAATAATAATTAATATAAATATATTAGTTAAAACAATTTAACGTTTGTTCAAATTATGTCACTGGCAGTAAGCCTCTATTCAGGGAGGGGGCGTTGCCACGCCAAAGATTTTCATCCACAAGCCCGCAAATGTAACAAAAATGAAGCACAGACAGCGCGCAGGCTTTAAAGATGAGTGGAGATCGATCAGCCAGGACACACAGGAAATGGAAGAGAAGAGTTCCAACAGAAGCAAGAGTGGCAGAAAAGAAGAATCGAGCAGAAATAGACATCGTCTACATATCTTACACATAAACTCTTGAGCATACCACCCCCTTGGCTAGAGGCGCGCCGTAAAAGGTATGGTTAGCGCGATGGTAAGTCCCGTCCTATCCCTCGAAGAACACCGCCGCTGCGGTACCTTGCATAAAAAAAAAGATATAAGCACCAACATCCGCGCCGCAAAGAATAGGGTCAAGTGAAACTGGAAAGGTCAGGACATTTATAAAAAACCATTTGGCATTTAACTCGACCCTGTCAAAAAGCCGGGTGAAACCCCGACCCCCCCCCAGATATGAAACAGTACTCTATACAAGGGTGGACCGCTTGTATACTGAGTAACTGAGAAGAGGGAAGAAAATCTCGGCAGTCTAAACCAGGCACACCCAGTATTCTTTGAGGCCCACGCCCTAGCAACCGTGTATGTGAGAGTTTCAAGACATTTGGTTTATGTATAATAGCCAATATGTTATCTATAGTCAACAGGAGAAGACGGAGAGAAGAACCGTCGAAAAGAGGATAGGCAAGTAGAAGTGTTTAAAGAGAGGAGATTTGTAGAAGTTGGGTATTAAAGAATTGAAATTCACAAAAGGTTCAGACAACAACCACTCGGAAATTTCTAATATCACAGACAGCGAGAATAGAATCGGAGATAAAGATTAAGAACGAGAGCAATTCCTAAGAAAGTAAAAGAGGGGCAGACCAATTGAAATGAGTGAAAGAATGAAGGTCTAGTCAATCGGCATGAGTAAGTGGATGCGTTAAGACATGTGCAGAAGTGAGTCATAGTAATGAAAAGTAGGAAATAAAAATAGGAGAATAATATGAGACAGAACCCCGAGGAACACCCAAAACTTGACAGAAAAAGAGAAGTTCTCCAATAAACCGAACAGGCCACGATATTAAGGAGCGAACTTGAAAGAAAGGCTATAAAGACTAAGAAAGCAAATAGAAGGAGGAAAACCCAAAGGAGGGGAGCTTGGAGAGTCCAGTGGACACGTGCCATTAATACGCCGGAGTCAAAAAAAATGTATTTGGATTTTCAAGCCGGCCAACAACAACGTAAGTCTCCGCACCGAGTTCCTAAAAGAAGCGGAAAAAACAACATAAAACGGTTTAAATTAGGAAAGTATAAATCAGAGCCAGAGACCCTATGAATGCACAAAAAAGCACCTGTACTGGCGATCGAAAGAAAGAGAATGAGATTCCAACGATGCTCTAGAAATGAAACATTGTCCAAAGAAATAATATTCAAAGATTACGAAAGAATACAAGAAGAGCTATAGGACGATAGTTATAAGAATCAGAGCGGCTACCTTTTTTCGGAATAGAGTTGGGACATGTGAGCTTCCAACACTGAGGAAAAGTGCTATATTGAAGACAATAGATAATAAATTAGTTTGAATCGAGGGGCTAGGTCAGCCAAAGTAAGCATATTCCCTTCAAATAACTCAGGGAGGAAATGCCAATCCGAGCACAAAAACACAGCCCTTCCTAACGATTACATAGATTCTCAGAACACCATGACCCGATCAAAATGTCATCACAAGGCAAAGACATAGGAAAAACGCCTGAGAGGAAGTGAAGGAGAGGAGCAGGAATGCCAGACATCGTCCAGGGTTGAGTATAGATGGAAAATAGAGAAGGCTGAAGAGATTGGCCTTTTCGGTTGAAATAATAATATAATATAATTAAATTATATATATATATATATATATTATTAATATATATAATAAGTAAAATAATATTATATATATAAAGGTAATATACATATAAATAATAATAGATATATTTAGTATATATAGATATATATTAATAGATTATAATATATAATATAAGATATTATTTTATCTTTTTTTAATAAACAGTGATGTAAATTCCTAATCGCAGACACCAGGGTCCCACTTTAAAAACGATATTGCATCGCGAGAGTAAGGCATAACGGCCTGGGTAACCCGGTAGGGCTGGCAGTGTAGAGAATATTAGTGTTTCGTTAACACTCATTGCTGACGAAATCGATATATACATTTATATAAAATAAAATATAAAGCTATATATATATATATATATAATATATATTATATATAATACATATTAATATAATATAATATCAAATAATAGATATATATAATATACTAAATAATATAATGTTATTAATATATATAATTATATATATACAATATATAATAAATATATATATATATATAAATATTAGGATTCGCTTTGCAACAACCTTTCAAAAAAATAAAGGGTATCAGCCAAAAAAGTTTGAGGTAATCAGGAGTCGGTATCGGCATTGAAAAAAAAAATTGTAGTACTTGTAAATCGTAATCTGGAAACAAAATTTTTGCATCGGCAGAGAGATTAATCGGAGACAAGAGGGGTTGAGCAGAGGCAGAACGTAGATAGTCAAATTAAAAATAAAGAAAAAATATATATATACATATATATATATATATATTTTAAATATATTATAATATATAATATATATATATTATATATAATAATACTTAAGAATAAATACATATATATAAAATATATAATATATAATAATAATAATATATAATAAATATTAATTTATATAATAATAATATATATTATATATTATAAAATATATATACTAGATAATAAACTTTATCTTCCTTAGCAAAATTTCAACAAGTCAAGAAAGATAATGTAAAAACCGACTGTTAGACTTTTCCGGGTGACAAAGGTTCAAATTAGCATGAATAACTTGTTCCAAATTTTCCAAGAGCAATGGTATAAAGAACAGAACCCAAACCATCATTGGATACCAAATTCACGAGTTACCCTCCAACTTTAGCACACAAAGAGAAAAATTTTATCAGTTAACAAGAAACATATAAAAAAACCTAGTGGTAATAATTAGTGTTCCTGTTATTATAATAGTGTTTGGGGGAAGAATTCTAATTTTAATAACCATAAGCAAAACTATTAAATCTTGAGTAAAGGAATTGGATTAAAAAATGATATTGGCATACAGAATTCATTTTTCTCTACAAAAATTTGGAACCCCGATTTTAAAAAAAGATTTTATGTGGAGACTTTGAAAAAAATATAAACTAATTTCAAAGAAGAAAACTAAATAACTCTGAGGATTCATGGAATGATCGTATTTACATTAAAGATACCCCGTCGAACTGTCATTAATTGCACTATTGCCGCCAAAATTTACACAACTCTATCCACTCACAAAAAACAAAAAACAACAATACAATCTTACAGACCCAACAAAGATGTAATAAATATAAGTTTTATACTTAAACATAAGATCATGACTAATCTTACATAAATGTAACAAAATTCTACCTCGCTGCTGATAACAACCCAACATATTACCATCCTCACAAAAATCCATCTAACTTTATCAAAAATTACTTAACACATAAAACAGAAAAAAAACAATTCTTTTTACCAACATATTCACAAGTGCACACATCGATATTGATTTAAAGTACCACCTCCCTGCTTCGCAAAATTCTAATGGAATATCCCTAAACTCCATCAAAACCTAAATACCACTCTCCTGACTTATTCCATTCTCTAACGTAGATTCCTGTCCCCTATAAATTATATCCAAAAGCAAACTAAACAACTCTCCCCTCTTATTGGAAAACACCCTCAATCATCAACACATACACCAATCTGAAGATTATTCCATCATCAAAACGAAAAAAATCAAACCACTCACATCCCCCACTTTACCCTTGTAAGTTTGATGCAACTCACTTTGCACACATCCCGTACGCTTGTCCCTATTAACCCTTTCCATCCTACAGATTACATTGATCACACACAAATTTTCATATTACCCAATTTCCCAGTTGACATGATTTAAGAAACAATTTAATCCTAATTACCAGTTCGCACTAGAGCACAACTTTTCGATATATTAATAAGACTTTCCTGAAAACAAAATCCTCGGTCTTAGTACATGGGATTCTACTCCCGTTTCCCCTTCCTTGTCCTAAAGTAATATTTTTCATGCGACTTCCTTGAATTTGATCATCTTCCCCTTAACCCAAACATTCTTCAATTATGTTACTAATTAGGTACAGGAGATATTGGATGACCATTTTTGCATCTATACTTCCCAACATAAAATACCAGCACATAATAAGTAACTTGATGTGTCCTACAACTATTGAGAAATCAACTATTGAAAACTTATTAAAATAATTCCCATATCATGTCCTTGATAATTCTTATAACCTCAATAAGTCTCTGCTACCTCCAACTCTCTGATTATTAACACTGCAAAACCCAACTTACAACCCAATTGATATACATGGTTCATTTCTCCATTCAAACCAATACAAAAAAGAAACACTTTTCTTCTTCCCTATTTTTTCCAAAGAAGCTCTAGAATCAGTGCTCTCCCTCTTACCTAACAACTGAAAAAATTTAATTACCTTTCTTAAGTTTTAACAAACTTTCTTCTCAGAGAATTTCATTATACAACGTTCCCTTAAACAAGCAAAAAAAATCCTTTACACGCTCACAATTAATAACCCCTCTAATTTTTAATATAGGTTCTGATGTGTGAACATTCCTCTTTAAATAATAAAAAATACATACTAACTCAATAATATAAACCACAACCTACCTAGTACCTAACAAGTTTACCCACTAACATACCCCAATGTGTTATAAAATCCTTGCCGCCTTCATTGTAACCCTTATACAATCGAAGAAACACACGCTTTACCCCGTAACTGTACATAAACACACACAATAAACGCTTAACTTACCCTGACAACTAAATTCCTGCCCCCACGAATACTCGTGCTACCACATAAAACATACTGATTGACATTAACAAACATACCCTACATTCAAAAGATTTTACAGAGAAATTAAAAACTTGAATCTTACTACTACATCCTTAACGACCAAAATTATATAAATTAGGCAAAAAGGTGAAATCATTATCAATCCCACTCTAAATAACATTTTGAAAGTGTATAGATTATCCTGAGATCTTTAATCTAAAAATAAATTAGCTTTTTAGAATATATCCTGTGATTTTCTAGTATTATTAATAAAGATGTTAATTTTTTAATACTTACAACAACCAAGCACCTGATGAGTGTTATCAGAAAAGAAAACAAAAATTTAAGTAAATAAAATATTAAATATGTTGACTTTCCTTTAAAGGTTAATTAGTAACAAGATCTCTATTTTAAAGGCTCTAATATATATATAATAGTCATATATAAAATGAGTTATAATATATATATAATTGAATATATTAACTATACATTATATTACCATATAATATATTATATATGTTAGTGTCTGTAATATGATGACGATCATGATATTAGCGTCGGGCGGGGTTGACTGCGGATCGCAACTTAGGTATAAATTTGGTCTCCCGTACTAACGTCCCTAATGCAATTTTTGGAAAGTGTTTTTTGTTTGTAACATCACGGCCCTTATACTGTCGGGCCATAAGCACACAAAAATAATAATGTATCAGATAATAAATTTTATTAAATATCTGAAAACGCCTCGAGAGGTCAGCCTGAAAACCGCTGCTGGAGGTCGGTGAATACGAGCGGACCACCAATTGAGGGGTGGGACTCGGACCCATCGTTTAAAATTTTCGTCTTTACGTATAATTTCAATTTTATTTTAAAATTTTAATCTTTAATAATAATAATTATTTATCATATTAAAATCGTAATAAGTAAGAAAAATGTCAATAATGAAATAAAATATTACGAATAAATAAGGTGGTCCGATTCACCCTGCTCGCCCAAAAATTTTTGAACACATTTTTTGTAAACTTTTTTTTTTATTAATAATAAATTCATTTGTTGTAAAATTTTCACTATAAAGTAACGTTTTTATTATCATTTCAATTAATTATGGTAAATAAAAATGGTCAATATATAAAGTAGCGTAAAATATAACGAAAAACAATGGATGGCATGCCGACCCACCCCGATGCCAGTCCAAATCGCAAATTTATATATTTGCGGCGGTGTGAATCGGTGCGAGCGAAGAGTTAGAACGGTGCAAAATGGTTAATCTGAGACCCGCGTTTTTTGCCATCACAGTACGGGGCTTTGGATAAAAATTTACTTTTGCCGACGTTTAGAGAGCTAACATCTAAGACGAATGATCTTTCACGTATTTTCTTCGAGGCAGAAAAAAATATAGTCTGTTAACGAGTATCTGCGCAGAGTATGCAGAAAAATGTATATTGCCGAAGGTATTAGGCTGGTAACGAACGTTAAAAAACGTCATTTTTCAAAAAAGTGGAAAGTTCCTATTGGAAGGAAATTTTGTACCCCTCCTATTTCTAACATTTTTTAAAAACTTCAAAATTTTATGGATTAAAATATGAATATTCAAATTTGGCTCATATCGTTTGTAGGGCTTCAAATGACGAGTGCGGGCGATATAGCGGGAGAGAGAGTGTGGCTATTTTTTTTTTTTTATTATTTTATAATTTATTTAGAGTGGACCAATCACCCCTCCTAAAGAAGCGGGCCTGGTCACCCCACCCCGCCCGACGCTATATATATAATATAATATATAACTAATATTATATATAATATATATATATATTATAATAATATGAATTATATATGATAATAACATATTTACCATATATAATATCTTATGTAATGTAATAAAAAAGTATATATATCTGATGAAACTGGGGTTTAAAATGGTAAACCACCCGGGGGCGTGATTAAGCGATAACCTGATTGATTTATGGTACAAGGTTTGTATTATTTATACATTTTTTTTAAAAAGCCTGAAAAACATAAAAACTTTATTTTCATACATTTTAGTTAATTAAGACAATAATAAGATTCAATTGTTAAAATATATTTTTTGTTTCCAGAGTATAATTTTTTTCATGGAATTTGCTCTAACAAACTAAGTTCTACATTCAGTTTTTATTTACAGAATGCTTCAAAACAAACACTAAGCAGTTGTAAGAATATTATCTAGGTAAGTCACTGATTGATGTTAAAATTTACAAAAAATGGCTATCACCAAAGAAATGTTAAAAAACTAAACACCGGGGTAAAAAATGAATAAAGCCTATTCAGGGAAATGATAAAGGCCCCCCAAATTTAACAAATCAACAATTTATCTACAAGGTATATTATAACAATTTTTAAAAGCTAAGTAAAATCTGTAGACCCTATGCTTTAATGACCTTTTAGGTTAATTAAAACACCTAAATAATAAATTAATTTCTAAATATTTTAATATTTATTTTTTGGTGTATGAATTTAAAGCATAATCAGTGGAAATTTATGTTATAAAAAGTACGATTTTTCCTACAATTCAACATTTTTATTCAATAATTGGCTCAAAAGCAATAAGGCATTGTAAAAAGTGATCAAGGGTAATACTGATGATTTAAAATTAACAAAATACTAAAACTATTCTGGGGTAAATTGATAACGCCAAACGTTTTTGAGAAGTTTTAATTATTTTAATTTTTTTTCAATATAATTATAAAAAAAAACAAATGTCTAAATAAGGATGTGTACTCATATTTTAATATATATGTATTTCCTCTTTATTTTTCTTCCATTTTACGCATTTTTCCCCTGATTCAAAATTGGGGACCAAGCATTTTTTTAAGGCACTATAACATCCTATTAAACATGTTTATAATTATTCTTTTTAACATAAAAGAATAATGACTAAATTTTAATAATTATATGAAAAAATATATCTGAAAACATGTTACGTTGTTAATCGTTAATTTTTCTGCAAATTTGAAAAAAGTTTATTGCTTTTGTCGCCCCGTTTTACGGGGTAATAATATATATTATATTATATATAAATATATTATATTATATATATATTATATATATAATATAGATATATATATTATATATATAAATATAAAAGTTACTCTTAACACCCGGGTTTCTCACAACAAGCAAGAACGGAACTCGGATCAAGAGAATTTTATTATGTTCCCTACCTATACCTAACAATTTTTGCCCTCAGAATAATAGGTTATATATATATGAGTATAAATTATCTAATATATATATATATTATTTATAGTTTATAATTATTATTATATATATCTAAATAATATATATAATTAATAAGTATTATGATATAATAGAAATTATTTTCTCTATAACCCTAGAACATCGATTTATCATAAGATCTACCATGGAAGAAATTTTTTTGATCTGAGCTCCCATTCCGTGTGGGCGTAAGTCAACTTTGGTCCATAAATATATAATATATATATATATATATAATATTATTTTATGTAATATATAGATTATATATTTACAAATATAATATTTAGTAATATAATAAATATATTGCGTCGGCGGGGAGACTTGGACCACTTTAGGTATAAACTTCGTCTCCCGACTTTCCCTAATTGCACTTTTGGAAAAATTTTTTTGTAACAATCAAAATTGTAAAGCCAATAGTACAACAAAAATGATAATGTAATTTCTAAATAATAATTTTTATTCAAAGTTTGAAATAACGCCTGGAGTCAACCCATGAACCGGGAGGGTGAAGGGCGGCACACAACCATTGAGGTGACTCGGCCATCTGTTTAAATTACGTCTTTTACGTTATCATTTCAATTTTATATTTAAAATTTTTACTAATATAAAAAAAATTATTATCATATATAAAATTCGTAATAAGTTATAAAAATGTCAATAAATGATAAATAAAAACGAAAAAACATATAATAAGGTGGTCGCGATTCAAACCCCCTCTCCGCTACACACAAAAAATTTGAACCACTTTTTTTTTTTGAGACTCGTTTTATTAAAATTCAATTTTTAAAAAAAATTTTCAACAGTTCTATTTAACGAACTTTTTATATTACATTTAAATTAATTATATGAATAAAAATGCAATAATAAATAAATACAAAAACAATGGTGTACCGAGCTTCACCCCAATCAATTTTTACGGCGGGGTAATAATCGGACCAAGTTAGGGCCCGTTTCTTTTTTGCCACTAATACTGCCTGGATCAAAAAAATTTAGTTGGCCAGTTTAAAGCTAACAATACTCAACTGTCTTTAGTCCTTGAAAAAATAATTAAAAATCGATCCACACAGATTTTCCATTGGTAGTCTTGGTGTATAAAACTCATATTTTTCATAAGTGAAAATTCTATTGAAGGACACATTTTGTACCCGTGTCTCTAACATTTTTAAAAAAAAATAAAAAACTTTCTAGAACCTTAGAATAGCATCTAAAATAGAAACTTGTAAGTACTCCGGTGCGTGTCTAATAAAAAATGACGAAAATTTTTTTTTTTTTTTTTATTTTTTATTTTTTATTTATTTTAGAGTGGACCGCATCAGCACCTCCTAAAAAGGGCGGAACCGGTACCCAAAACACCGGCAACTGAATATCCGCCGACGCCTATATATTGTATCAATAAAACCTGTATTTAAGTCAAATATTTTAGGGCCTAGAAGGGGTATGGTTCTACTGT
>JABUQX010041776.1:0-21643 GCA_015478945.1 Trachelipus rathkii
ATTTGCGTGAAACCCAAATAAATAATAAAATAATGAAATCTTGAATAAACTCATTAATTAAGAGTTCAATAATAATAAATAGAAAATAATAAATCGTAAATCAATAACTAAATAATAAATAATAGATGTAAATTAATAATTAACTAACATTATTAAATTAAGTAATAGATTCTATGTTTTGAATTTATCCCTCGAGGAATTTAGAACAGCGTTTTGGCTTAAGATCTATCACTAAATAAGGGATAAAAAGACGCGCGGGTGGATAAATATACTAGAAATGAAGGCATTTAGCTATTAAAGTATTTATAATAATGAAATTAATATAATATTAATAATTACTACATACTCTATCAAATGAACATTTATCTAATATCTAATATAAGGTTGATAGGTTGGCAAGTATAATATATATTGATGTAACGATAAAGTATAAGGAACTATATAGTATAGTATATTTTATATATATCACTTATATACATATCAATATAACTATTCTTATACTGATAATATTATACTATTTATATAGCGTTATAGATATTATATATTAGTTATATGATATGACATATGTTAATTAGCAGTGAAATTACTACAAGAGAAAAATCAGAGATCTTGTCTAATAGATTATTATCAGTAAGTATTAGAACGGGATTTTTTGTATACGAATACTTTCCTCGAATTTACCATAAATTAAATAAGAGGTTGCAATGTGTTTCATGGAATTGGAAGTAGAAATAGTTGCTACTAATAGTTATATTTGCATCTTAAGGTATACGAGTATGAGGCGCGAGTAAGTTGTAGTCTACTGGCGAAGTGACGCACAGGAGCTCGCATGCGTACGCATTTGGAGCGAGCGCTCTCATGCGAATGTGGTTTCTACCAATGCATACAACGTAGTCACCTCTATGTATTGCGTTTGTCTGTATATACACATCGCGCTCAACTTTTGTAGGTGCCGTAACTGAGTCATCCATGTCGTATAATGTAAGTGTCAACAGAAGTATCTATATATAAATGTCAATATGAATAATATATATAATATATAAATTAATATATATAAATATATATATATATATAGATTTTTATATATATTATGTTATTATATATATATAGCTAATATAATTATATATACTATAATATTAACATATCTATATATATATACTATATACTGATAGTATTACTCATAATATACAGGCAAACCACGTAGCCAGGACATTGTTTTCGCAGGAGCAGGGGCGTGGCGACTTTCACAAGTGGTTACTCATTTCAAATGATGTTAAATTATATATATATATATAGTATATGTATATATATTGATATTATATATATAATATATATATTATATAGTATATATATATAATATAATATATATATAATATTATGTTATATATATATATAAAGGGAGGGAAAAAAAAAAGGGGAATACAGGTTTTTAAATTATTTATTTGTTCAACTGTTGGAAATTGTTAACTTTTTGGATTTTGTTTACGGGGATACGTTGGAACGTATAAATGGCGTATTGTCTCCTGATAAAGGGTCGTGAAAAGTGATTTTGATTTTTCGTAGAAGGTTTTGTGTGAGGAACCTAGGGTGTTTTGGTTGTTTTCTATCTTTTTGGATAGAACTGGTTCTTATTGGTTTGTCAATGTTGATAGGAGATTATTGGACTTTGTTGTGGTGTGTTCGAATATATATGGCAATCATGAACTCTAATTGAAAGTGATTTTGATATTTTTTAGAAGTGTTTTTGTGGAATGGGGCGGGAGAGAATGTGGGTTTTGGTGTCTTCGGATTTGTTACTGTGATATACTTTTGGGGAGAGAGGACGGGGGGGGAAAATGAGTAACAGGGTTCTATTATTTTTTGATCAAAATGTGGGTGTGAATTTGTATTTTTGGAAATTTGTGTGGTGTGAGTATAAATGCTTTCCTCCTGGAAGTAGCGAGGATGAGTCGAGTAGTGAAAAGTGTTTTGATTTTTTGGTTGAAAACAACCCAGTGTGAAGAGGAATACTATGGTGTTTCGGTTCGTGTTTAGCTGTATGTTATTTGGGGAAGAGAGTGGCCCGTTGCACCGCCGCCCTACATAGAGACGAATCAAGAACCCAAAAGAACCCAACACGCAGTAAAGCAGGGTTCTTATTATGTGTTTGGCTCAAAATTCGCGGAATTAAGTGAAATATTTTGAGAGGATCTTTTGTTAAAGAAAAGAGTCTCGAACATATATGGCTATTCTGGAAACTAAAAGTGCGTGAAAAGAGCTTTTCCTACGCTATATTTAGAAAGAGTTTTTGACTCCAACGGGACCAACTCAAGGTGTTGCTTCCTGAATTTTCGTAATAGTGCTATTACTTTATGGGGATAAGGTTCTTATTTATTTTTGTCAATGTTGAATATTTGGAAATTTTTGGTTTTTGTGGTTCCGAAGATTATGGCTGTTCTCTTTGAATACAAGTCGTTAGAGTCGTTTTGTTATTTATTTAGAAGGTTTTTGATGTGAGGACATGAGGGTGGGTTCTTGGATTTAGTATAGTGTATTACTTTTGGAGTAAGGTTTTTAATTTTTATTTGTTCAAGCGAATTTTGGCATTTTTGGATTTTTGTGGTTGAATATATGGTTTTTGCCAAAATTCTTTGTTAATGATTTTTATTTTTTTGAAGGTTTCTGTGTGAGGGAACACTAGAATCGCGTCTTTTTGTATGTGTTATTTTGGTACGGTTTTTATTTTTTGTCATGTTGAGAATTTGTAATTTTGGATGATTTTGGTTCGCTTAATGGGGTTTTCTTGAAAGTGTGAATGAATTTTGTATTTTTAGAGGTTTTTGTGGAGGAACACTAGGGTGTCTTTTGATTTGTAATAGTTGTATCCGGTTGGTTCTTAATTTTTTTTGTCAAAATGTTGCATTTGGATTTTTGGATGTGTGGGTTTTCGCATTATGGCTATTTTGGATACAGTCGTGGAAAGTGATTTTGTATTTTAGGATAGGTTTTGTGTGAGGAATTCTATGTGTCTTCCTTTTTGTATAGCTGTTTCTTTGCGGTAACAGGTTCTTAATTTATTTTTAGTCAATGTTGACATGTGTAATTTTTGGTTTTTGGGTTCGACTTTTAATGGCTTTCCCCTTCTGAAATTAAGTCGATAGAAAAAGTGATTTTGACATTTTTAGAAGGTTTTTTGTGTGAGGAACACTGGTGTCTCCGGATTTGTAATAGCTGTTTTTTTTTGGAAAAACAGGTTCTTAATTTTTTTTTGTAAAATGTTGAAAAAGTGTATTTTATTTTTTGTGATTTTTGTGTTTGGCTATGGCTATTTCGTCTTGGAAGATGAAAGTGATTTTGATATTTTTGAAGGTTTTTGTAGTGGGTCTATTGGTGTCTTTTCGGATTTGTATGATGTTTATTTGGAGTACAGGTTTTATTTTTTTGTCTCAAATATTGAATTTATTTTGGATTTTTGTGTACTTCAAGAATTTAAATGGCTTTTCTCCTGATAAGTGTAGAAAGTGATTTTTGATTTTAGAAGGTTTTTGTGGGGATTTATGGTGTCTTCGGTTTGTATATGTGTTTATTTTGGTAAAGGTTCTTTAATTTATTTTGTAATATTTGAGATTGTAAATTTTGGTTATTTTTGGGGTTTCGAATATCTAGGCTTTCTCTGTATAAAGTCGTAGAAAGTAGATTTTGTATTTTTAGAAAGGTACTTTTGTGTGAGGATGGGTTGTCTTGGATTGTTAGCTGTTTTGCATTTTTTGGGAGTACTGGTTGTTAATTATTTTAGTAATTTTTCAAATTTGGAATTTTTGGTTTTTGGGTGCTATATAGAATATTCCTTGATAAGTCGTGAAGTGATTTTATTTGTAAAAAGGTTTTTTGTGTGAGTTTATGTGTCTTCGGTTTGTTAGTGTCTTATTTTGCGTACGGTTTTAAGGTTTTTTTTGTCAATGTTTGAATTTAGAATTTATCGCGCTTTATTTGTGCGTTCCGATTTTTCACTGGCTATTCTTGAATGGCACAGTCGCTGGAAAGTGTTTTGTTATTTTTAGAGGTTATTTGTTGAGAATACCTAGGTGTTCCCGGATTGTGATAGTGTTATATTTTGGTCGTACAGGTTTTCTAATTTTTTTTGTCAAATGTTGAATTTGTATTTTTGGATTTTTGTGGTATATTTGTAATTTTTATTACAAGTGGTAGAAAAGTGATTTTTTGATAATTTTTGAGGTTGTTTGTGTGTCAGGAAATGGGTGTCTTCCGGTGTTTGTGTTAACTTTTGGGAGTACGGTTTTATTTTTTTTGGTCCATGTTGGAAAATTTGTAAATTTTTGATTTTTGTGTGTGTCGATTATGGATTTCTTTATGCATTAAAGTCGTTTGAAAGTTTTTGATTTTTGAAAGGGTTTTTTGGTTGTTGTAGGACTTACTGGATTTGTAAGTGTTATTTTACTATGATTTTCTTAATTTGTATTTTTTTCAATTTGGAAATTTGGAAATTTTTGGATTTTGTGGTTCTCGAATATAATGCTTTTCCTGAATAGTGCATAGGTGTGATTCTTTGATATTTTTGAAAAGGTTTTTATGTGTTGGGACAATAGTGTGTATTCGGATTTTGTTGATAAGTGTTTATTTTGGTAAGTAGGTTTCCTTATTATTTTTGTCAAATGTTGAATCCCTTCGGAACTTTTTGTCGATTTCTTTGTTGGTTGATTTAAAATGGATTTCATATGATCAGTAGTAGAATGAAGTGTTCTGTTTTTTAGAAGTTTTTGTGTGAGGACTCTAGAGGTGTCTTAGGATTTTAATAGTTGTCTATATTTTGGTCATAAGGTTTTAATTTTTTTGTTAAAATGTTGTTTGGAGTTTTTGGAATTTCTGTCATCTTGGTTTTGACTTATGGTTTTTATCGCCCTGAATAAGTCGTTTAAGTAAAATAGATTTTGTTTTTTAGAGGTTTTGTGTGGGAATAGGGTGTCTTGGATTTGTAATAGCTGTTATATATTGGGGATGTAATGGTTTTAATTATAATTCTTTTGAAAATTGTTCTGCAGGTGAGTGGGGTTTACTTGTAAAAAATACACCACGATTAGATAGAGTGAGAAAGTGATTTTGTGATATTTTGAGATTGGTTTTTGTGTGAAGGCTGTGGTGTCTTTATGTTTGTAATGTGTTTATACTTTATAGGTAAAAGGTTATTAATTTTTTTTAAATGTTATTTTGGAATTTTTGGTAATCTATCTACACTTTTTATTGACAAGAAATAAGTCGTGAGTGTTTTGTAGTATGAGGTTTTGATAGTGAGGATTCCTATGGTGTCTTGGTTGATTTGTATAGCTGTTATCTTTTGGTACGGTTATTAATTTATTTTTGGTATGTTGTTGATTTGTATTTTGGTTTTTAGTGTGTGAATTATGGCTATTTGAATAAGTGTAGAAAATGTGAAATTTTGAATTTTTTTGATGTTTTGTCGTGAGGTTAAGGTGTCTTGGATATTTGTTAGGGAATTCAGTTAGGCTACGGACTAGGGGGGGTTACTTTAATTTTTTTTGTGTCAATGTTTTAGAATTTGTTTAAATTTTTGGGATTTTTGTTAGGTTATGTTATGGTTTATGTTAGGTATGTGAAGGTTTTGTTTTTTAGAAGTTTTTGTTATTGTTGGGATACTGGGTTTGTCTGTACTGAGAATTTGTATGATGTTATTTGGTGGTATCAAGTAATCATGTTATTAAATTTTTTTTGTCAATGTTGAAGCTTTTTAATTTTTGGATAATTTTTTTTGTGAGTTCGATTTCTTTTCTTACTGATAGGTAGTAGGTGATTGATTTTTGATATTTTGGGTTTTTGTATGTGAGACTTAGGTATATATAGGTGTTTCGTAGATTGTATAAGTTTATTTTTTGGTATAGTACAATTTATTTATTTTTTATTTTATTAAACTGATTATATTTATATGGTATTATTTTACATGTAATCCGTACAGCATATGCGTACATTCTAGTATAAAGTGTACTGCCAATTTGGTCTATGAGATTTATTGATAGTCTGTTTCTTGCAGCCGGCCTCTTTTGTCCTCGCGAAAGGAAACTGAAGGCGTGTTTGGATTCTGTCTCGTATCTTGGGATCTTTTGGGAGTTAAATGCTTTCACTTTATTTTTTCGTCATGTTGATGATATTATGTATTTTAGGTTTTTGGAGTTGATATTTAGGACTATATTTGATTATAAATTAAGTGATCGTATGTTTTAGGTGAATTATTGTGTTTTTAGAAGGTTTTTGTTTAGTGAAGATATAGTATTGGATATCTTTGGTTTGTATAGTACCAGGTATTATACTTTTGGTAAGTTAAACGTAGTTTATATCATTTTTTTTGTATCCTTATCACTCATTTTTTATGGAATCGCCTCTTGGTCTATTCCAGGATTTAATGATAGAACGCTAAGGTTATGCCTGTATGAAATAAAAAGTGTGAAGTGTTTAGATAATTTAGTAGGTTTTTTTTGTTGTGATGGATTTGAGGTTTTTAGGTTTGTTATGTGTTTTATCTTTGGTATATCGTACGGTTATTTAATTTATATTTTTGTATAATTAAATATTTGTATATATAATTTATTGGAATTTTGATTGGGTTATATGCAGCTTTTATATTGGTTTTCTGTTCTTGTGCAGATCGTCGTAAGGTGATTAGTGTAAATTTCTCTAGAGGTTTTTGTGTGTAGGTGATCAGTTGACTGGTGTGATTTATGGTTTGTTACTGTTATCTTTTGCACTAACCAAAGCTTGACTCTCTTTGGGTGGGGTATACAGGATCAACTGCGTGGTGTTCACAATAATGTGTTTTTTGTCATTGATTGATTTTGACATTATATTTGGTATTTATTGTGCGGTTCATGAGTTTGATGGTTAGACTTCCTATCTGGACTGATAGCGCGTCGTGCCCGATAGTTTTTAATTTTTGCAGGGTTCTCTCGTGGTCGCGATGTGGTGTCTTGGATTGTATGTGTTATTTTTGGGGTTTTACATTTGAGCTCTTTTGTATGTTGGTACTATGTAGTAGATATTTATTAGGGTACTTTTCTCCATTTGTTTTTTTATATATAAACTATACATAGTATATATTAAATATGGTCAATGGCTTATGTATATTGATTTAGTCTGTAGTGAGTGAATATTGCATTAATTTATCGTAGGTATACTTTGTATGTTGGGCATCATTTGGCGCTGTATTTGGATATTTAGTTATGCTTTATATATTGGTTACTATTCTTCTCTTGTTTATTTAATGGGTGTTATGGTATTCATTATTTTTTATATTTGATTGGTAGTAAATAGATTGTGATTAATGTGTAGATTTTCATGGTAATCGTTATCTACAGGTATACATGTCAGACCCCCTCTAATGGTCTATATATTATCTATAGATAGTATTCACAGACTATTTATAAAGAATATAGTAAGGTTTTTGTAGTGTACTCAGGTATATATATGTTGTTTTGTGATATTAGAATTATACTTTACGCATTCTGATTTTTATCTCAGTTTTTGGTGCATATATTAGTTCAAAGTTGTTTTTATTTTTATTTTGGTGGTGAGATGATTGATTGTTTGTTATTGGTTATATGTTTTTATTTTCCTCTATGTTTTGGTTTGTAGGGACTAACATGTGTTGTTATTTTTTACTTGTTTTAAGTCCCGTATGATGATTGATTTTTGATTATTTGTTTTTATATGAGTTAGGTTTTTAGTTGAGTGATATGATATAATTAGAGTGTATTCGATAGTAATTTGTTATTAGTATGTTCGTATTATCTGTTTGGTATATCAAATAAGATCAATAGTTTATGCTTTTAGTTACTGTTTATTTTGACGTTCTGTATTACTTTAGTGAGTATATTGTGATGAGATTTTTATGTGACTCATATGTTTTGTGTAGTGTATAATGCTAAGATACTCTAATGTCATTATTTTCTAATCTATATGCTCGCTTCCTTCCAGTCCGAGTATTTACAAGTTGTCTCTGCAGCATCTCTTTAGAGTGGTTATTTTATGTTCCGTGGGTTTTCCAGGGACGCAAATTATAGGTATGTTTGGAAATTCTTGTATTTGTAAGCATTCTATAATTTTTAGTACGAGAAGGTTGCTTTCTACTGTAGCTCTCCGCTGGATGCAGACAATAACTGGGCTAAGAGATATTCTCATGAGAAAAGATATGAAGAAAATAGTATATATATAATTTATATCTCTTTTTTTGTTTATTTATTTGGTGCTAATATTTTTAGCTCAATATTATCTTATCTTAAATATTTTTGCGTCGTTTTTATATTGGGATTTATTTCTATGAGTTTTTCTTATTCGCAAGTTCCTTTGTTTTCTCGCGCTCGCGGTTGTTCGCTCTCATAGTATATTAATTTGGTGGCAACCATCGTCTTTCTTGTTGATGTAGGGATAGATTTCGCTCTGGATATTGTTTTAGTAGGTATAGTTTTAGCTGTTGTGTTTTGGGTCTCGAGAGTAAAGGGTTCGTCCGTTCATAATTTTTTAGTTCAAAATGTGTGAATTTGCTGTATTATTTTTTTTTGTATCGGCATTTTTGTCGGTTTATTAATGATCTTTGGGTATTTATCAATACAGAAGGTAATATCTTATGACTTTCGGTGTAATCATTTATAGACGGTTTCTGTTGTGATAGGACTTATGCGCGTGTGTTGGTTTTGATAATAGATTGTATTATGTTTTGTGGTTATGGGTTGATCGAGGGTTTTGGGATGAAATCGATCAGATGCAAAGTCGAGGTTTATAAATTGCTTCCTATACTTATTATAGGTAGTCATAGTAGTCACGTAACTCATCCATTAATGAGTACTCGTGTATACTACCAGTCAGAGTTGACATTTTTTAGATTTTGGTGGTTTTTAGTTGTTGTATGAGGATATAGCGTGTGGTGTGTATTGATTATGTACTTAGGATGTTATTTTTGGTGCGTAGTATAAGGTTTTCTAGAACTTATTTTTTTGTGTTGTAGATTATGGACCAGATATTTGGATTTTGTGGTGTTGTATCATTAAGTGAAATATGAGCATTTCGTTGAGGTATCTAGTGGTGATGTATTTTATAACTATTTTTGAATGGCTTTTTGTTTTAGTGGCATATTCAGTGTCTTAGTAAAAATTGTAGTTTGGGACTTGGGTGGGCTTTTGCCCGTTTGTTGTATAGTAATGTGGGTTTTTTCTGTATTAGTTTTATTTGGAGTTTAGATTTGTTTAATTTGATTTATTTTTGGTTTTGTGGATTAGTGATTATACTTGGTATTAATCTGATATTCATAGTGATATGAGTGATTTTGTATTTTTAGGGTTTCCTCGCTGATTTAGGAGAGCTTAAGGTAGTCTCTCGGAGATATATGTAATGTTGTTTCTGTGGTGATCCAGATAATCAAGTAAAAAGGTTTATGTAATTTTTTATTTGTTCATAGTGTGTTGAATAATTTGCTTGTTTTGGTTTGTACTGGTATAGCATCATTAATGATCTGGGTACTTTTGAATATCCGTGTGAGTAATGAAATTGTGTTTTCTACTTTATTGGTTTTTTAGTGCTGTGTAGGACGGCATTTTCAGGTGTGTTTCGCGCATTTGTTAGTGTTTTCTTATATTTGGTAGTATCCTGCGCTTTGTTCTCTTTCTTTGGTGATAATATGTTTGTGGATTTTGGACTTTTGTGATTTGTGGTTTTTTTCATGTGTGGTTTTATTTGCTGATCTGTGGTTGCGCTGATAGTTTGTTTTTATCAATGAGCGCGATTTTTTGTGTGAAGGATTCTTATAAGGTGTTTTCAGGATTTGTAACCGTAGTATGTTATTTTTAGCAAGATGGTTCTTACCTTAATTTTTATTTTTGTAAACAATTGGTAGATTTGTTAATTTTTATTGGTATTTTTTGAGGTTGTAGTCTAGAGTAAGGTATCTCTGATCGTGAAGAGGTTGTTTTGATTTTTGGGGTTTTTATGTAGTGAGGATGTAGGTTCTTTGGATTTTGTACTGTGTGTGATATTATATAGAGAGTATGGGTTCTTTTTATTTTGTGGTTTGTTGATAATTTTATAAGTATATTTGTTTTGTAAATGTGTTGATATTTAATGATAATTTTATCGTACTGCTGGTGTAGAAAAGTGATATTTATTAATAGGGTTTTTGTAGATGGAGAATTCTTTGAGTGTATGGGTTCGGATTATGTCATGCTGTTTTTTTGTAGTTACTACAACCCATAATGTCTGATGTGAATTGCGGGAATTAATTTCTAAGTTGATAAGATGAGTTAGAGATGTATTAGAGATTTACTATATGGCTGTTATGTTGTGGCTAAAGTTACGTGTAGTGTTTTTGGCTTTTCTCTCAGTGTGGCGTTGTTTGTAATTATTGGATATTGGGTGTTTGATTCTGGTGTTTATGTTGATAGATGTTTGGGTAAATTCTTGACTAGAGTTATTTTAATTTATGTGTTTTCATGTTGTTATTTTCTTTTTCGTTAATATATATTTGATTTTTGTAATTTTATGTTTTTTGTGGGTGTTGGAATATAATTGGCGTTTACCTGTTGGGTGTGCAGTGATTGTTTTTTAGGGTTTTTGTGTTGGGGTGGTATGTCTTCGGTGGATTAATTTTGTTAGTGTCTATCTTTGGTATATAATACATTTTATTATAGTATTTCGTGAAGGAATTTATAAATATTTTTTTTTGTTTAATGTATGAATTGTCTGATGTTTTGAGTTTTGTGGTGCTTCGAGCTATTATGGCATTGAAGGTCTATGGAATTAGACCAGTTATCCTTTCTTTGGGATAGAGTGTATATATCCAAGCTTTGGATCCAATCTGCACATAGAAAAATTCTTAGTAATACGTTACAATGAATAAAGTTGACAAAAAGTCGGTTCCAAATTCGAGGTACACTTATTTAAAACATGCCGAAAGGTGACATCAGGGCGGATTCATTCCTAATATTCATAATCGAAAAGGGTTCCAATCACGAAATTGTACGAGACCATAGTTAAAGCTATAACACGTTTAACAGGAGGGTAGAAAATTTGCCAAAATCATCATGAGTAGAATTGGAAAAGAAAGAAGAAAAAGAAAGAAAGAAAAAAAAAAAAAAGGACAAAGATTTTATTTTTTTTCAATGAAAATTTTAACTATTAAGTACTCAGTGCATATAAAAGGAAAAAATGTAGTTATTAAAGGTACTATTGGCAAGAACCCATTTTTTTTTTCGTACGAGTTATAAAGCAAAATAATAATATAGTTTGAAAAAATATTTTCCAAACACGCAAATATCTCCAATCTGAATAGCACTAGAGCGATTGCGATCTAACCATGGATTGCAGGATGAGAAAGATTTAAATGATGAACCAAACTTACTAATATTTTAACCTAACACAACCTTTTCATTGTCAAGCACATCTCTAACATATTAAAGTTATTCTTACACTGACACATACTTGACCATAGGTAAATATAAAGCTAAATAAATTATAACCATAAATCTTATATACAAATTATAATCAACATACACAGTCTAATACACTATAGCACAATTATCATAACTGAAGATAAAGACAGAAATAATTACAAGGTACCAAATGAACGTAACACTACTCTCTTTTAAACATTAACAATCTATACGTAATTTAAGCAATAAATAAAATTCAATCAGTTGACTTTTCCTTCAATTGACTAATAAAACTTACGAATCAACAACTGCAAACATAACCAAGTTTTATCCAGAATCAAAGTAACATAAACAAAACACACACACAAAAAGTTCACAATCAAAAACGATATATAACATCACTAAACATTACGTTCTGCTCTTTTGCGCGAGAGACATAAATAATCTCTAAATACACAAATATAAAGTGTAATAGTTTACTGATTTATTATAACGCTCATAGTTTTACAACCAATGAACACACTAGATATAAGTTATAATACAGCACAAAATATTTGCATCAAGATAACCCGTTCTAAACAATTATATACATATCAGATGCAACGAATAATCTGTAAACATAACAAAGCTTTATTCAAAATTATTAACATAAAAATAAGTTCTTTGATAAAATATCATAGTAATTGTAATAGTTTATTGAATTTTAAAGCAGTAAAAATCAGTAACTCAGAGTAAATCAAAACCATCAACTACCTCCCCGCTCCTTCCCACCATGAAACCTTTGATCTATTGATCCTTATTTTTTTGATCATTTCAAACGTTTTCTGGTAACATAGTCTAATAAGGTATTTGTCGATAGTCCATCATTTTCTAAGACAAGCTAAAATCCAATTATTAACAAAACAACAATAAATTAATCCAAGTTATATCCTTTGAGTATAACCTAAATTACTAACATTAGAATCTATGCTACACACTGAGTCTAACCGAATATATACGAGTTTTCATTACTAAACACACATTGTATGTAATCAGCCATTAAATAACAAGTCATAACAATAACGCACAATGAACATACGTGAAAAGAAAAATAATATATGTATACAACGAAACACACATCCTATCACAACTGAATAACGTAACGACATAAACTTACTAACAATCAACAAAAACACAAACTTACGGCCACCTAATAAACAGTTTAACATTAACAAAATTAACCACCCACCTTAACAATCGTAGTAAGTAGCGCACTTCAAACACATTGCATAACAAACGTAACCTCCTAGTAAAGTACATAACACTGCTTTTTCTACCACAAGCACACATAGTTCAATCACACTAAATACTCTATTAACGTTAAACTTTTAATTCAAAACACTAATCTTCTAACATATTCAATGTCTAAATATTTACTACGATAAAAACAATTCTTTATAAGAGATACCATTGAGTTTCTATATATAGATCACAACAGGATTCTATATTAACACTAGAATCACCCTTGCACACATACTAGTTACATAAAAAGCTTAAATATCATCATAACACCAATACATACAAAAAAAAGACGTTCTATATGAAAATGAAATCCATATCAAAATAGTAAATTGTAATGTTTACTGAATTTTAAGAGACCAAAGATATATATCATGTTTATAATATACAAGAAAATCAAAACCCATCTAAAAACCCCCTTCCGTCAATCCAGTTCTCCCTCACACACCATGAACACAAAACTTTTGGGATCTATTTGTCAATTCTACTGAAGATTAAAATAGATCATCTATGTCTGAGTATCATCTCGAAATTATCAACATATCACACAAAAAATACAGTTCTCTCTTTATAAGATTGTAAAAATAAAACACGTGCCAAATTACATATACAATGAGAATTTTATAATCGCCAAACAACCAGTACAAGTCAAAAAAAGTTTTTAGTTATCTACTTTATATTTAATACAGCTAACATAAACTCACCTGAAAACTAGCAAATAATGTCAGACAAACTAGCAACAATCCTAGTCCTTAACACCAACCAACGTTAAGCCGATATTAAATAAAAACTGTACACTACAATAACTATTCACTACAATACTACCATCGGCACCTAACATAATCACCTAGACTAGTACTATATAAACTAGACCAAGTCAATAAGACAACTATAACAACTTCATCACACAAACGTTACACCGCTAGCTCACTGAAATAACTTATTTCAAACATATCACTCTAACCATTAACTATTCCAATTGTTAATGTATTAAAACTCTCTAACATCGTGATCTAATATCATAAATTTAACGGAAAAGATAGTTTATAGCCTATACCGAGCGCCTCATCCCTCTCTAATCAACAACTATAACTCTACCCTCGATAAGTGCTTGCGTCAAACTTATTATTCATCAGCGGCCCATATCAAGCCAACAGGTGTAAACAATAGCACGTTTAGTTATTTACCCCTAACAAAATCTCAACCTCCTGTTAAAAAACAATAAATTGTAATGACAGCATCAAAAATTCATCATACTAACAAAAGATACACTATCTTAACTATGAATTGAAACAACTATTCCTTCGTTTACTAAATGTAGTCAATATACTGTCTTTGAAATGAATAATAACAAATTTGCCATAACTTATAACACTACTAGAATAAGTTTTAACGTAGACATTATCATAAACACATCGATTATTACTAGGGCATAAACTATAACGTTCTTTATATACAACTTTACATCAACAAACAGAAACCTCTAATCATATGCTTATTAAGGCAATCATCGTTCTCACAAGCAATCATCGTCTAAGCTATTAAACCAATAAAACGAGCTATACTATAATACTATATTACTCGAGAAACAACCCTCTAATGAATAATTTCTAATGCTTAATAAAATAAACAGCTTATATTTTCAATTCGTCACTATTAATAAACATAAACTCATTTCATCCAAAGAGAGCGTGTACCATAAATCATTATAAACTGAATCAGAAAACAGTTTCATTAACCTAACATCCATAGAGTATCTATATAGACAAAAACCACATTACATTCCGAAGAAAAACCTCCTATTGTGCAGACTTACTCAAAAGGTAAAAGTTAGCTAACAGCACTCCATATATTCTTGTAAAGTATGTGACCTTGACTAGTTTCCTGAGGGGTGATCCACTCCTCCCGAAAGCGGGTGTGTACGCGGGCATTACATCCTTTCACCCCTGCATATCCACAACAAGGTAAACCGCGTCAGTATCCCCTTCTTAAAACAAATCCCCTTTAAACAAAGTGGACCATCATCCAAAGATACAACAGATATCGAAACTATGAATTGACCCGACTATCTCCCGAAGGGCTTTTCGAGTTAAATAACGTTTCAATTCTGCGGTCGTCGTTTCGAGTATAACAAATCATTTGACACTATTAGCCAATATAAACGTAGACCATTCAATCAAATTTCTCCTAGGGCTTATAATTAAACCTACATTACTTGTTTTTCTTAACTACTCTATTTCACTCCCCAAGAATACTCCTTCGGAGGGGTAATGCCCGCTTACAATAACCAACTTTCCTCACTTGCAACAAAAAACCTTCAACTACGCTCGCGTGGCGGCAATCGGCTGATTACCGGCCTCGTCTACGAGAAGGTGAACTGGTTTAAGGAGGAGTTTTTGACACCGAAACAGCACCACGCGTCGACAAGTCGCGTAAACATAGATGCAAGGCAGTAATATCTTACAAAAACTCATAATTTTCTAAAATAATAGTGTATTTTACATTGGGCATATTAAATATTGTAACATAACGTACTAACTTACGAATAAACAGTTTTCATTAAATACAAAGAGTATCTAAAACAACAACATTACATTCCGAGAGAAAACTCTATTGGATGCCCTCTTTGAAAGGGTGTGAATCTCGAGAGGGGGGATCACCCCGAAGGGTGTACCGGCATTACCCTCGAATGGAAGAAGGAGGGAGGGGTAACGTGCCTCAGCCCTTCGGAGGGGTAATGCCCTGCGCTTACACCCCTTCGGGGTGATCCCCTCTCAGGAATCACATCCTTTCAAAGTGGGCATCCAATAGAGTTTTCTCTCGGAATGTAATGTGTTGTTGCTTTAGATCCTCTTGGTTAATGAAAACTGTTTATTCGTAAGTAGGTACGTTTTGTTAAATATTAAATATGAACAATGTTGAAATAACACTGATTTGTTAGAGAATGATGAGTTTTGTAAGATATTACTGTGTTTAACTGACGATGATGTGTAGAAACGTGAGCGTAGGTTAAGTTTTTGTTGGGTAATGTTAGGTTAGTCCTAGAAATTTGATAATGTCTACGTTTATTCATAGTCAAATGACATGCTTTTATACCGAAACGACTGACACTTTAACGGAAGATAGTGTTTCATAGTTAAAGAATTTTTGGTTCTTTGGTAGATTGGTCATTTGTTAAAGGGAATTTTGTTAGATACTAAAGCTTTCCTGTTTGCTGATGCGGAAAAGTGAGGACATAATTCGAGTATGTGTAATGACCTGATTAGCTACTTTACCTTTGATAGTAGGGAATTTTCATGATGTTAGCTGATTATTCATACGCGAGGTATGTTAGGTTTGCATTTGTACATTATATTCTTAGGTGCCGATATGATATGTTAGCTTTATTGATGCTAAAATTTGTTGGTTAAGCAGATATTCGTTGCGTTAGTATATAAGAACTCAATTTTTATGAACAGTGTTGGTTAAAAACTTTGTATGTTTGCAATTATTCATTGGGAATTATGATATTTAGAAGATGTTTGATGAAATTTTTGTTAAATTTAACGAGTTGATGTAAAAAATTTGTTACGTTGGCAAATATTCGCTGATATATGATGATTAGACAGGGTAATGTTAAACTTTGTTAAATATTACGAATGTTAAGTAAAATTAACATTGATATGTTCAGAGATATGTTTGAAAAAGTGATGAGTAGGTTACGTTTTTGTAATGAAGTGTTATGTACTTTACTGGTGTTAAGTGCGGTAGTTTGTTAATGTTATAGTTTATTCGTAACGTATTGGCTGTGATAGGATTGTCGTTGTACATTATATTCCTAGTTCAGGTTATGTTAGCTTTATTAATGTAAAAAACTTTGCTACGTTAGCATATATTCGATGTTAGTATATAAAAAACTTTTTTTGTGTTATGTTTAGTCGAAATGATTCTCGAAATATGACATGAATCAATAAGATCAATAGATCAATAGGTCATGTATGGGAGGAGCGGGAGGGGTTGATGGTTTGATTTTCTGATTTACTGATTTACTGCTTTAAATCGGTAAACTTTTTCAATTTAACTATAATATTTTTTAATTCAAAGAACTTAATTTTTAAATGTTCATGGTTTGGATTAAAGCTTTGTAAATGGTGTTTTACGAAGTTATTCGTTGATCTGTATGCAAATTAGACAAAGGTTTATTTATAAATTTTTGTTAATATTAGTGTGTTAAATGTAAAATTAATAGTTAATATGTATAGAGATATGCTTGTGGAAAAAGCCCGAAATAGGTACGTTTTGTGTAAAATGCAATGTGGTTTACTTATTTACTAGTAGTGTTAAGGGTGTGGAATTTTTGTTAATGTTAACAGAACTGTTTATTAGTGCGTAGTTGTGTTAAAGTTTGTCATTGTACATTATTTTTTTTTAGTTCATATGTTGCTATGTTAGCTTTATTAATGTGAAAACAATTGTTATGTTTAGCTTTATATTCGTAGGTATGTAATGATAATATAGGTACGGTTATGGATAAATGTTAAAGTATTAACTATGGGGGGGTTAAGGTAAAAATACCTATGATATGTTAGAAACTTTGAAAAAAAGCCGTGAATAATTACGTTTCCTGACATGCAATGTTAGTTCTTTATGCGTTAACAGCTTTAAAATCAGTAAAACTATTACACTTATTATGATGATTCTTTACAAAGAACTTGTTTCGAAGTGTCATGTTGGTAAGGAATTAGATACGATTATGTTGAATTTGGCTAAAACTTATGAAGATTGCAAAATTATTCGTGGGGATTGAATATTTAGTTATGGTTAGAATGAATTTTTGTTAAATTTTACATATGTTTATGTAAAAGAAAGGTTACGCGTTAGCGTAATCGTATGTTCTGTATGATAGTTAGATAAGGATGTGATAATTTTTGTTAAATATTTACTGTCAATGTAAATATTAACGTTAATATGTTATAGATGTGCTATGAAAAAGGATGAATAGGTTACATTTTTGTAAGCAATTGTTAGTTACTTTACCGATGTTTAAGTGCGGGACTTTTGTCTAATGTTAACAGTTTATGTATGCCTAAGCTGTGTTAAGGTCTTGTCGTTTGTACACTTTTTCTTAAGCTCGGGTTATGCATGTTAACTAAGTTGATAAGTTTAAAGGTTTGCATGTGATAAGGATTATTGGCCAATATGATAATTAGCTAATGTGATGCTCAACGTTGTTCGACGGAGATCACCGTTCGAATATAACATTACCATTGTTATGTTTTCGAGGGATGCTTGAGAAAGTATGAGTAGGTTACGATATTGTGAATGTTATGTTAGTTACTCTACTGTTGTTAATGGTGAAACGTTGTTTAAACAAAACAACGAATCAATGGTATTGTAAGTTTTCGAAAAGTGGGAGGCAGTTTGAGCCAAAATTCTCGAATTGTATCTGATAACTCTAGTGAAAACAGGAAGCACATCAGCTTCGTAACGTGAAAGGAATTGCACGTAAGCATAGATATGAAAATACAAAATATATGACCTGATTTCATGTTTAAACAAAAGTTGTATATGGCATGTTGAATAGACTTTTGAACCGTTATGGTTCGTTCGTGTGCTATATCTTGTTTACGCTCTTAATGATTGGTTGAAAGAAAGAATCTATAATCTATATTCCAAATTTTATAAAACTATTTTCTTCAGTAGACATTTTTCGCTGTGCTGGTACGAATGGACATCGCCCGCATCTCTACGCCTTTGTTGTTGAATATCTCACGATGCTGGTGTTGAAGTGGGAACTTTTGTTTAATGTTGGAACAGTTTATTAATGGGTAAGTTGTTGTTAGGTTTGTCTTGTACATTATTTTCTTAGGTTAGGTAGCTTGTTAGCTTTATTGATGTGAAAACTTTATTATGTTAGCGCTTGTATATATTCATTGATCAGGGTATAAAGAATTTGCAGCAAGTTATGATTAAATATTTTTAAAATCATTACCATGTTAGTATAAATTAACGATGGATTTGATTAGAGTATGCTTGGAAAAGTCGTGAATGTTAACGGGTTTTTTTGTGTGTTATGTGTTAAGCTTACTTACTTTTATAAACGTTTATTCTTGTAAACTATTGCTGGGAACTGTTTGTAAGTTGAAGTAAACCTTTGTTTTATTATTCCGTCTTAATTATTGATTGTTTGAGATGTGTTAGTTTGTTGTTGTAACATGTATAAATCTTAAACTGATGAGCTAATGGTAGTTTTATCACATGTGAAAACTTGTTATGTCAGCATATATTCGTTTGATCAGTGTATAAAGAACCTTGGTTTTTATGTTATGTTTATCCAAATGATAACCCAAATGTGACTTGAATCCAATAGATCGATAGGAAATTTTGATAGTCACTAGAAGGCGGTAGGGAACGATGGAGAGAGTAAAGGATGATGGTTTGATTACTGATACCAGCTTTTGGCTAATGTAAAAACACAAATTTTTACATTATAAAAATAAAAAGAATAAACTTTTTAGTAAAAACAAAAGTTTAACGAAATAAAAATAAAAATTAAAGTTTTTTATAAAAAAAAAACAAAAACAAAAAAGTTTTAAAGAATAAAAATAAAAAATAAAAGTTTTTAAGAGTTATTATAAAAAACATAAAGAACATTAGCAATAAACATACAAATGTTTTTAATAAATTTGTATGTTTGACCCTGTGTCAAACAAGAATCAGAGTATAGCAAATAATGTTTCGAAAACGGGAACCAAACAAGAAAATCAATTAAGGTATTGCAAAATGTATGAAACGAACCAAACAAGAATCAGGTGTATTGCGTAATGTTCGAAAAGTGGGAGGAGTTTGAACAATTTCTCGACTTGTATTTGATAACCCTAGTGAAACAGGAACCACATCAGCTTGGTACATGTTCGTTCTGTATGCCATTGTTAGGTACTTTAGTGTTGTTAAAGTATGAAACTTTGTTAATGTATAGTCATTTTTTCGAACATAAGGTATGTTAGGTTTTGTATTGTGCGTTAATATTCCTAGTTCAGGATATGATATGTTAACTTTAATTGATGTGAAAAACTTTGGTACGTCCCAGCATAATATTGATAATTAACCAATGTGTGATAAATTTTAGTTAATGGTTACTATGTTTAATGTAAAATACTGTTACGATATGTTAGAGAAATGTTTGAAAAAAGTGAGAATATGGTACTGGTTCTGTAGCAATCAGTTACTTTCCGTTGCCCAAGTAGGGTATTTTCTTAGGTTTTGATGTTATATCATTATATTTTGGCATCAATGTTATGTTATGTTGCTTTATGATGTGAAAGACTTTTGCGTAATTTTCGGTTTTAACTTGTTGGTTAGTGGTATGTAAAAGTAAATTTTTTTACGTTATATATAAAAGAATAAAAATTTAGGTAAAAACAAAAAGATTTAAAGAATAAAAAAATTAATAAGTTTTTTCTTAAAAAAAAAAAAAACTAAAAAAGTTTTAAAAGAAATAAATTACAAAATATTGTCAAAGTTTTTTAAAACCAAAGTTTTAAAGAAATAAGTTAAAAATTAAATAAAAGTTTTTAAAACAAAAAGAAAAAAAAGATGTGAAAAGCAACGTTTGTATGTCTTGGTAGTTACTTTTACTGTTGTTGAGTAATTGAACTTTGTTAATGTTAGCTGGTTTATTCGTGTTTAAGGTATCTTAGGTTTGATGTTATACATAATATTCTTACATCAGGTTATTTATGTTAAGCTTTATTGATGTGAAACTTGTTATGTCAGCATATATTGAGGTTAGTATAAAATAACAGAAACATATTTTTATGGCTAATGTTTCTCCAAATGATCTCCGAATATTATGACAGGAGTCAACAGTCAATAAGATCAATACCAATAGATCAGGGTTGGGACGGGGTAGGGGTGGTTTGATTTACTGATTCAGTGCATTTACCGTTTTAGGGTGGGGTATAAACACAATTTTTTTACGCTTATAAACATAAAAGAATATAAATTTTTAGGTAAAAAAAAAAGTTTTTAAAAGAAATAAAGTTAAAAAAATTAAAAGTTTTTTAAAAAAAAAAAAACCAAACTAAATATTTTTAAAAGACAATAAAATTAAAAATAGCTAAAAGTTATTTAAAATAAACCAAAAGTTTTAATGAAATAAGTTTAAATAAATAAATAAAAGTTTTTAAAAACAAAAAAGAAAAAAAAGATGTGAAAGCACCTTCATATGTTTGCTAGTTACTGTCACTGTTTGTTTAAGGATGACTTTGCTAATGTTAGCTTTGTTTATTCCGTAGTTTAAGGATATGTTAGGTTTTTTTCCGGTGTGTGTTATAAAATTCCTTGGTTAGGACTATTGATATGTTAGCCTTTGTTAAGCCAAAACTTTGTTACGTCGGCATATTTTCGTTGATCAGTATATATTAGGTCGGAGTGATTGATAAATATTACAGTGTTAATAGAAATAAGTATGATATGGTTAGACGATATGTTTTGAAAAGTGTTGAAATAAGTTAGGTTATTGTATCAATGTTAGTTAACTACAGTTGTTAAGTATGAACCTTTGTTAATGTGTTGACTGTTTTTTCGTGTATAAGATGTGTTAGGATGTTTGATAGTTGGTACTTTTATAATTCGGTAGTTCAAAAAATGATGATGCTATGTTTGGGCTTATTATGAAAATAATTGATGAGTGAAAACAAAACTTTTTGTTACGTCGTTAGCCAGTAATAATATTCATATGACGATCAGTGTGGATATTTTTAGCCAAGGTTGTGATACCAAAGTTTTTGTTAAATGTTAAACTTATGGTTGTGGGTTATTAATGTAAACAATCAGTGAACATGTTTCGGGATGAAACAGTGTTAAAGTTGAGGTTCGCCGTGTACTTCTGGCGGTCTCATGTGTTAGTTACTGTTTTTATTAACTGTTTGTTAAGCTTATGGAGTTTGGTTCAAATAGTT